>JASDQU011507739.1:22843-39634 GCA_032191745.1 Picea mariana
TGGTGGGATAGGTGGGGTGGTAACTTCCCTGCAACCAAGTAGTTAGCGATGTCTGCATACCAAGGTGTGTGAGCAGAAACTACTTGGTTGCAGGGAAGTTACCACCCCACCTATCCCACCAAGAGAAAAGAAGAATCATTCAACAAAGTGCTCGGTATAGCTGGATAAGTGGGTGTCTTTTCCATATAGGGTCTGATAAATAAATCCAAAGGTGCATTAGAGAATATGAGGTTTATGATCTACTAAAAGCTTGTCATGATGGCCCTTGTGGAGGGTATTTTGCTGATAAGAGAACAACACATAAAATTCTCAGGATGGGGTACTATTGGCCCTCACTTTTCAAAGATACAAAGAAATATGTCCAGGTCTGTAATAGCTGCCAAAGAGTAGGCCAACCTAATCATAGAGATGAAATTATATTAAACCCCCAGATAGTACTTGAACCATTTGAAAGATGGGCCTTAGACTTTGTATGACCCATCAACCCCCCATCCAATCAAAAAGTCTACATAGTGGTCTGCACAGACTATATGAATAAATGGGTGGAAGCCAAAGCACTCCACAGAGTGACCGAAGAAGCAGTTATAGATTTCTTATTTGAAGACATCTTCATCAGATTTGAGTGCCAAGATAATTAGTTACAGATGGAGGACCTCCTTTCACTTCTCATGGTTTCAAAGCCACCCTTCAAAAATATCATATTCAGCATAGAATGACTACAGCATACCACCCCTAAGCCAATGGACAGGTGGAAAGCACAAACAAAGTAATAGAATCCATTCTCACAAAAACAGTGAAGGAAAATAGAAAGGATTGGTCTTACAGGATCCCTGAAGCATTATGGGCCTACAGGACTACCTGGAGAAATACTACAGGATTCTCTCCCTATGAATTAGTTTATGGAAAGAGTGTTGTCTTTCCTGTGGAATTTGAAATAAAAACCTTAAAGACTACTTTAGCTGTCAACCTTGATTTGACTGATGCACAGACAGCCAGGTTGCAGCAGCTTAATGAATTGGATGAGAAAATACTAGATGCCATTCATTAGACAATTATAATTCAACAGCAAAGATCAAAATGGCATGAAAAACCTATCAAGAATAAGCAGTTCCAAAAAGGTAATTGGGCCCTACTGTATGACTCTCGGTTCAAAGAATTTCAAGGGAAACTGCGTACAAGATGGCTTGGACCTTACGAAGTAGACACTGTTTTCCCTAATGGAATAGTAAGGCTCCTCACAATCGATGACTCCAAAACACCGTTACTTGTAAATGGTCATCGGCTCTGTCTGTACCAGTGCCCTATTTCCAAAGAAGATTTTAAGGCCACATGTGTGGCAGACTCCCATTACCTCTTTTTAGAGGGGGCTTCTACCCCTCATTGCAATTAATTCTTTTTAAGTTAATTTCTCTTAGTATTAGACTAGATTTTATTTACTAATAATCCCTGTCAAGAAATACCATGTTACAATCGATTTTTGCAGATTCCCGATCAAAGCACATGCCACTAGGAAAGGACGATCCTACTTCACAAAGAGACAAGATTTCCCATTGCTGAAACACCACTGTCAGCAACTCTTTGCTCTTTCTTCATTGCTGAAACACCACTGTTCAACACTTTTTGACTTTCCCCATTGTTGAAACACCATTGTCAGCAACCCCACACCTTTTTCCCTTATCACTGTTCAGCAACCTTTCACCATTCTCCCCATTGCTGAAACACCATTCACAACAACTTTTTGCCTTTTCTTCCATTTGCTAAAACACCATTGTTTAGTAGTTCTTCACATTCCCTCATCGACAAAACAACACCGTCCAGCAATTGTTTCGCCCCTTTTCTTCTGTTGCTGAAAAACCACTGTCAACAACCTTTTACCATTCTCCTTATTACTGAAACACCATTGACAACAAACTTCCCCCATTTTCTTCCATTGTTGAAACACCATTGTTTAGCAGTTCTTCACATTTCCTCATCGATGAAACAACACCGTCCAACAATTGTTTCGCCCCTTTCCTTTCTGTTGCTGAAACACCATTGACAACAACTTTTTGCTATAGTTTGACAATTCTTCATAGTTTCCATTGAATAAACAATATCGTCCAACAATTGTTTCGCCCCTTCTTTTCTATTGCTGAAACACCAACTTTTCAACATTATCCATCAACAAGCTTTTGTGCTCTCATACTACATTTCGTCCTTCCAATCAACAAATCCTTGATACAATTCATCTAACAAATCAAAAGTCTCTACCACGACTACTGCAGAACTATCGTGGACATGCATTATATTTTGTTTGCAGCACGAATCAGAAGGTAAGGCGAGGTATGCAAATTTTATGTATAGTTAATGAGAAGATTCCAAATCATTATGACCACTTGAGTGCAATCATTATTAGCCGCACTTGACAGGGGGGGAGGACATATCAAAATTTTTATACCATCATTTCACACGAATCCACCACTGCCATTCCTATTTTACTATCCTTTCGTTCGTCTCACCACCATTTGCATGCCTTCATTCGAAAAACTTACTCTGCACAGAAGCTGTTACTCAACTCTTTGACAGTGTATTTTACCGAGCTGGTAGCTATGGGAGGCTCTGTTATACGGTACGAACCCACCACAACAACCCTATTAGAACTGTATCCAGAAGCCTATCAAATTTTTCTGCTGGCAGGATGGCTCAGTTATTTTCAGAGACTCCAGGGGTTTGATCAACAACAGGTTCTGCAATTTGCTCAAAATCTCTAGGGAGATCATTCCATTGTTCAAGGGGTTCGAATCTCAGTTACAGAAGAGTATATAGCGCAGGTTTCGGGTCTCCCTACCAATGGCACTCGCATGTTCAACCGCAAACATATCATCCTGAATGCCCAGTGAGACTTCCTCTCGCCAGAGGAACAAATTGAATTTAAAGGCAGAGGTGTCCGACTTAGCTCGTTGCCGCCCCCATGGCCGGAAGTTGCAAAATTTTTCAAACACTACCTTACTTGCGAAGGCCGATACTAGGTAGTCTACCAGCATGACTTTCTCCTGTTGTCTCATTTAAGGCATAATAGATTGGTGAACATCCCTTATTATCTGCTCGGTTGTCTCAAAAATATGTCGCACTACTGTAAAAAGGCTAAAGATCCCGCCCTTTCACTCACCCATCACCGTCTCGTCCAACTGCTTATCCAAAATAGCTTTTCCCAACAACACCTTCCACTAAACAACCCTCCTATAGACCCCCAAGAAGCTGCTGAAATTCCTGAAAATCTTCAGGAACAACAACCACATAACCCTCCAGACTCTCTAGAAATACCTAACAGTCTGCCTACACAACCAATCAGTCCAATCAACCCCCCTACCATACCAAGCCAGCCCCACACCTTACTAGAATCATCCACTCCTTCCCTTCATATTCTTAGTGATGATTCTGAGCCAGACAATTCTCCCTGCCCCATCATTGAGGAAAAACCCCTGCGAAAACGAAAGTAAATTCCTTTCTTTCCGCCCTTTTTACAAAGAAAACAAACAAGGGCCTCAACAAGGGCAACCACTGCTACCACTGCCATAAACCCCCAACCCATCCAACTAATACCCTGTACACCTCCAACCTCCCAAATGCCGGAATCTTTGCCTATTTCACCCACGGGCACTGAAACACAAGAACTAGATGCCCAGGGTGTTGCGACATCATCTGTTTCAAATAAAGTAGCTGAAACACAAGAACCAGCTACCGATTCAGTAGTTGAAACACAAGAACCAGCTACCCATTCCGTAGCTAAAACACAAGAACCAACTACCCATTCCGTAGCTGAAACACAAGAACTAGCTACCCATTCCGTAGCTGAAACACAAGAACCAGCTACCCATTCAGTAGCTGAAACACAAGAACCAACTACTCATTCAGTGGCTGAAACACAAGAACCAGCCATAACTGCCACACAAGAACCAGCTACAGCTGAAACATAAGAACCAGCTGCTGATATGGACATTGAGATATAGGAATCAGAGGTCCAGGGTGCCGCAACACTACTTTCCTTACATCAACAAGCTAAAACACAAGAAGCAGCTGCTGATCCTGTAGCTACTACACAAGAACCAGCTAGTGCGGCTGTGACTGCTACATAAGAACCAGTCACTCCTCAACCAGAACCAACAATGGCCTTTGTTTTACAAGAAAATGAGTTCCTAAAGTCTGAGCTGGAAGCCTACAAGCAAGAGCTAGACATGGCAAAGGAAACCTATGAAAAAGAACTTAATTTGTACACCCTAGCTCGCACAGCGACCATGTCAGAAGGAACTACAACAGAGAATCCGTCCAGAGAATATATGTGCTGCCAATGTGGGGATATCTACTATCAAGCAGGCTATAAAGTAATTCAAATCCCAGTTTCAGGAGCTCCCCCTACTCCTTCAACTTTTGCAGTCAAAGAAGAACAACCTGCTATTACACAAGAACTAGCTATAGCTGTCACACAAGAACCAGCTACAGCTGAAACACAAGAACCAGCAGGACCTCCCAAGATTAAGACTGAGCCCTGCCCTACAACAAATGTCAAGTTTGAAACCCCTACTTTTGTTAACAAAGCTGTACAAACAACGCCTATTGAGGAATTTTCCCCTCCCATCCAGATCAATATCCACACTTTTGTGGAACAATCTACTCAGACCTTACCTCACCCCACTACTTGCAACACTAAAACACAAACTCATCCATGGGATGAGCAGGCAGTAATACAAAAATGGAAGAACGAGTATGCTGCTACACAGGCCAAAAGCCTGCAAGAGAACAGACAAATCTGGATAAATCATACCTATTCAAATTGGGATGCTTTAGAGCAGACACGCCAGGAAGCCCATGCCCTTAAGAAACAAAACAAAGAGTTGAAAGGCATATTGGCCCTGGTATTTGATTTGGCACAAAAGCTATTAGCTACAAGGAAACCATCCTGCAATTACTCCTTGTTCCTTATGGAACGACTTACATGGTTTCAGATCAAATCAATCACAGAAGGCAGACCCCATGCAGCACTACACCCAACAGATTTTGTCAAAACCTTTGCAGAAGCCTCTGCTAGGGATTAGCACCTCCTCTATGAGGCATATTTTCATAACGAGGCCATCCCCGAGAACAGGAAGCTGAACCTGATTCCTCTTGTCGGGGACATACAGATTCGGGCATTCACCTCCTTTCTCCACAATCAGATTTTGTGGCAGGATGACTTCCTGGCCGCCAAGCACAATGAAGATAACCGCCTTCTCTGGATACGACCAGAACCACAGAATGCAGCCACCTTTGTCACAGAATATTATCAGTTCTTAAAGAAACCAGGGATGACTGAATATGTTCAGCAACTACAATCAACAGTGCTTTAGGATTGTCAACACTTCATCAGATCCACAGAGATTGCTGCCCTCCAGGCAAACAACTTGTTTTGGCAGCAATCTACTGAGAAAAGTAAGGAACATAATCCTTTTAGCCCTGCTAATCTCAAGATAGCAATCTCTAGGGTACCTAACTACATCCAGTGTGTTCAGCAATGTGCCAAAATCTAGATAGGGTACGGGTTTTATTTTCCTATCCTCTGGTTGCCAATAGAGAGATATCAAATCCATTATAAGTTTCCTAAGAAAACAGAAACAACAGCTTGGCAAAGGTTACAATGTGTCCAAGGGTTCAGAGCGCCAAAAGACAGTACCTCCCACAGCTACTGCTTGAGTAACTTTCACACTCAGAGTCGGTATTCAGACTCTGATTCAGAGTGAAATTGACTGAGGACATGCAACATTTTAAGTTGGGGGGGATGTTAGGACCACACAATGTACATTTTTGCCCATACGTTTTTCCACCATTACACTCTTGTTCACTCACATTTAAACTCATATTATCACTTTATCCTATCTTTCCAAAGGTATACAACGTCTCTTCTCTTTACTATACGTTTAATCTGTTTTGCATATAATTTTACATCACTCTCGTACTTAACCATTGATTAGAAATGTATAAGTGCCAAACAGTTCGAACTGCAGATTAGCATTAAGGCTTGTTGCTGAAGCAACAACTCAGAAGCCATTACACAGTCCATGGTCGATGATGTTGAAACACAGATGTTGTTACACAGTCCATGGTTGATGATGCTGAAACATCAATTCAGAAGTCGTTACACAATCCATGGTCAACGATGCTGAAACACAGAGGAAGCTGTTACACAATTGGTAGTCGACAATGCTGAAACACAGATGTTGTTACACAGTCCATGGTTGATGAGGCTGAAACACAGAAGAAACCGTTACACAGTCCATGGTCAACGATGCTGAAACACAGAGGAAGCTGTTACACAGTTGGTGGTCGACGATGCTGAAACACAGAAGCTGCTACACAGTCAATGGCCGACGATGCTGCACAGATTGACTACACAGTCAAAACGCAAATCCCATGGCTGAAATAGCTCACGATTTTCGATGCTGAAACAACATACAATAACAAGAAACAATAAAGAGCTGTTACTCCATCCATAACAACAATACTTCACTCAGCACTTGTAATAGCATTCTGTTGCGGAAGACGAGGAGACCCTATTCCAGTTTAGAAAGTCAATCTGACTAAGAATAGGACCCAGATATACACCTGTAATTTGTTGATCAATTGTATTGAAGGGATTCTCCTCTTTAAAAAGAGGAAATCACCATTCGAGGAGTCCAGTTTTTGTACTAAGAAAGTTTTACAGAGAAGGACGTACTTCAATTTCAGATTGTAATATGATACATTGATAGATGAATAAAAGACTGTTTTGAGCATCCTTTTCTAGTCTCTTCGTTCTAGGGGAATCTTGTGAGAAGGGAGGGCCCACCTTCTTCACAAGATTCACCCATTAGCTTTGTAGTGTGCTAGTATTATTTCTGTTTATGCTTTGAGTAAAATCTGTTTTGCTGAAACACTACTTTATTGAACTCTGTCTTGCTGCTACATTTTTTTCATGTTTGGGTAACTGTTAATCATTCTAGTTATCAATCCTGTGTGATGAATTTATGAAATCTTGGTAATCAGAGACTTGTGCTGAAGATTCTTGCTTGGGAATTAGGGTCCTATTCTCTGTTAGAAATAGTTAGCTTTCAATTACTTTCATGAGTGTGTTAATCAGAGACTTGTGCTAAAGGTTCCTGCTTAGGAATTAGGGTCCTGTTCTTTGTTAGAAATAGTTAGCTTTCAATTACTTTCATGAGTGTGTTAATCAGAGACTTGTGTTGAAGGTTCCTGCTTGGGAATTAGGGTCCTGTTCTCTATTAGAAATAGTTATCTTTCAATTACTTTCATGAGTGTGTTAATCAGAGACTTGTGCTGAAGGTTCCTGCTTGGGAATTAGGATCCTATTCTCTTATAGAATAGTTAGCTTTCAATTACTTTCATGAGTGTGTTAATCAGAGACTTGTGCTGAAGGTTCCTACTTGGGAATTAGGGTCTTGTTCTCTATTAGAAATAGTTAGCTTTCAATTGTTTTCATGAGTGTGATAATCAGAGACTTGTGCTGAAGGTTCCTGCTTGGGAATTAGGGTCCTGTTCTCTGTTAGGAATTAGTTAGTTTTCAATGTGTGCTAATGGTTTCAGTCAAGCAATGAGTTCATAAAGTGTGATGATCGAAAACAGGTGTTGAAGGTTCCTTCTTGGGAATTAGGGTCCTGTTCTCAGAATAGTTAGTCTTTCCTATTGCAGCATCTTGTTGTCATTTTAATGTAATCCAGGATTCTTCAATTTAATCATTTCTTTAAGCTCTGCAATAGGTAGGTTTCTTTCCTGTCAGAACTTCAGTTTATTCAAGGCAAGTGTGATTAATATAGTTTTTAGTACAACTCCAGGTTGCTTTTGAAATTGAGCATATATAGTGCGTGGTTACCTTTGAAATAAACAGACTTCCCTGGGTTGAAAATTTATGTAGCACTTGATTGTTTAGATTAAATAAGAAATTATAGTGACCAACAATATGATTCTGGTTTTTTGTGTGTGTGAACATAGTAATTTTATGTTTGATTACAGCATCTAATTCCACCCCTATCATGTTTCAGTGATACCTTTAATAGCAGGTCACATGGATGTGTGGTAATCTTGAGTAAGTGAGAGTTGTGTGTGTAATGTGATATCTTTGAGTGTAATGATTTCTGAGTAATGATTTGACATCTTTGTGTGAGAATGTGAGAATAATCATTCGATTTAAGTGCTTTAGTGTTTTGTTGAGACAAAATGTTGTAGCGTTTGTTTTTGTTCTACAAATCTAAGGGCAGGTTGGATCTCCATATTTCACCATACATGAGCCTATAATGGAGTATTCCACCACATTTAGCTTTTTCTTTCAGAATTGATTAGACTATATCTTGCAAAAACATGCACACTCAAAACCTCTATCTCTCACCCTACATGCACCTATAATGGAGTGTTTTACTCTGCTTGGTATTTCTTTTAAGCTTGATTGAGTTTCCTTTTTAAGAGTATTCAAAGTGTTAATTGTTGTTAGTTTAGTTTCTCCAGGGGATATAATCAAAGTTCATCCTTCTTCTTCATGATCCTACAATGAACAAATCCATCACCTGAGCAAGAGCTTAAATCATATGCTTTCCTATGAGTTTTTCTTTCTAATTTTTGAATTGTGTGAAGAGTGTTACCTTTGAAGTGTGAAAACAAAGTGTTGGTTTTTTATATTTTTTTCTTATATAGGCTATACTCATCAGACATAGTTAAACCACCTGTTGCTGGAACATATATTGTAACAACTATGTTGATTACGAATCCCGATCGATAATTTAGGTTTGGTAATATATTATGCATATAATTGCACCAACATTTTGGCGTCGTTGCCAGGAAGTTGTAAACAATAATAGGTAGTATTTGAATTGAATTGATTTAATGGTTTTGGATTGGTTTTATGGATGAACTAAGGGTGGAGAGAAGACAATAAGACATGAGGGAAGAGCCTATGCATCCACTTTAGTGGGGTTGCTCCAAATTTAGGTTGTCCTCTTCCTTTCATGCATACGTGTTTTTCTTTTAATGCAAGTGTGTTTTTCCTTATTTTATGCAAAAGTGTGTTTTTATTTATGAAAATTTAATTTTATTTATGATGAGATGACTTGTACAAACCGATAACCTGGTGACAACAAGGTCCTGGTAACTCAAGGAGTTCAAGTTTAGTGTGTTTTATTTTTTCAAATAGTTTTAATTTCTTAGTTTTAAAATTCATATATTTGATGATAAATCATTTTTTGGGTGTTGTAAGAACCCCCGAGTACTAATTTGTGTTGCGAGACAGGGATCATCAACCAGCTAGAGTAATTCACAGATGATCAAGAGATTGAAGAATGTTCCTCCAAGAACTTTCTCACATTCTAGCAGCATCAGGGATATCCACCTTTCAGGAAGAGAATATCTTGACAACAGTAAATAATTTGTTTGTCTCTCCACAAGAAGATTTAGAATTCCCTTTGGATTCCTCTTGTCAATTTGGTGAGGAGACTAAAGAATCATGGATAGAATTCAATGGAGAGCAACCATTGGAACCTGAGATTGAGGATTTCTTAGCATGCCTCTCAGAAGATCCTATATGTACTCCAAAGACCAATCATCTTGAAGAAGCTAACTATGTAGCATGGAAAAGGAGGACACACTGTGTGACCTAAACAAAGAAGAGAAACACGAATATAATGATCCTATTGAAAGACAGTTCCAATTAGTTATCAAGTCACACTACTCTTTTACTTTTCATTATTGTTTGATCTCATCATCAAAGTAGTTGGTCCTTCATACTCTGGTATGCATTAAAATTTATCTTTTAAACCCGAGTATGAATATATTTCTAACCCTGTTACGTACATGTCTTCACTGGAAGTATTCCTATACTTGAAGGACATTTTCTTTTGTTCAATTGGAGTAGGGTAGTAAATAAATAAATAAATTATGCATATAAGTGAAATGCACCCTATCTTTCATACTTTTCATAAATGGGAATGTTAAAAGTTAACAAAGCAATCAATTTAAGGTCTTTTGTTCCTCTAGTAGATTTCTTTCTAAAAGTTATGACAATTTTGTTTGGAATTTTATGAGAAGATAATCTCTTCATCCTCTGAATGCACACATAATATTGGAAGGGTATTTTCAAAAGTGGAGAAGGCATCATTGTCAATGGAAGAGAACACTTAAGGGAGTGCTTCATGACCTATTTCCTCAAATTTATTCTTTTTCCTTAAGTTGTTAAAAAATATGCATTTGTGATTTATCATCACCTATCTATTTTAAGACCACTATTTCACAAGGATGATCGATTAAGTGATCTTTTTAATAGAAATTGAAACTAAATGTTAATTCCATACTATTTTATTCATAGATAATCATTTTTGGTCTAATAAATCATGAATAATGTATGCATTGTTCAACTTTTGACATTTCCCCTGAATTTTCTATTTGTAAGCATGAATAAAAATCTAGTTTTAATTAGTTCTATTGGTTTTTTATTTTTAGTAGTTGTTTGTAGCCCTCTCAGAAACCCTCCTTATTTTTTTTAGCATCTCACATTGTGTGCATGAGGGCATGAAAAACCTCAGGCATGGGAGAGTGGTTGTTGGGAACTTCATATTCTTTTCAGCTTCTGTCAGCAAATCCAAATCAACATGTTCAATGATGGAATTTAATAGTCATTTCCATAATTCGGGTACCAATACCAAATTTCTGCATTATTTACTACATAATTATTCCCACAATACAGATAAGCATGAAACTAAGAGTATTCTAGTCACACTGTGAGGTCTGCAAATTCCATTTTGAAGATCATAACGACCTGTTCCAGTATTATTCTTTTCTGGTACTGTTCTGTTCCGGTACTGCAGAATCATGCTCTGGTACTGTCCTATTCCAGTATTGTTCTGTTCCGGTACTACAGAGTCCTGTTCTGGTACTATCTATTACGGTACTACAGAAACATGTTCCAATACCAGTTACCAATCTGGTACTAATTCCAAAGTGATATGTTCTTTGTCCTGTACTTAAAATTGTTTTCACTTCAGGTAATTGGAGGTACGGGCTATTCCTTTCATGTTCTTTCTATCAAGGATCATTTAAGTCTTGTGTTGAACTATTCTTTACTCTCATGTGCATATTCCTCCTACATTGCTACACTCACCCCTAAATGAATCATCCTTGATATCCTTTAAGGAGATATTTTCACATTTAGCTCTATATGATAATGGGTGCACTTGTCTTATTACCTCATCATTTTGAAAAAGTGATTAATAATTGAAATATCCATTGAAAAGTGGTGACACCATTCTATTTAAAACTAACCTACTTGATTTAACAAGTTCTTATCCAAGTTTCTCTTTATAAGTTTCTCTTGGGAGTTATTGATGAAAACCTCATGTGGTGGACTTCCCCTGCAAAACCTCAATGAACTTTCATGAGAACCCTAATAGGATTAACTAGAGGGACCTCTTAGTCATTATCTAAGATGTTCCATTATACATTGAATAGATGAGATTTAAGGCTAATGTGGATGATGTCACCCTTGGGATGGTTGGAAACAATTAATTATGTGCTTAATAACTCTAAAACACTCTCATACCACCTGCCTTCCTTATACTCTAAAGTTGTCAATGAGCAATATATGTCATTCTAAATCTTTTGAGTAATATGTTAAAAAGGAAGTATCAGGAAGTACAAGTAAACCCGCCGAGGTACTGAATAGGAATGATGGCAGCGAGGCCATGCTTGTATGGCACTATGGTAAACCTGTCAGGGTACTGAATAGGCCTGCTGGCAGCGGGGCTATGACGGGTAAAGAGAGTTGAAAAACATAAATTGGCACACCTAAAATGAAACAAAAGCCCTTGGGTCTCATTCTTAAGCAATCATTATCAAATCAAAGCTAGGAGATGACCTTTATATCTCTCAAATGATGTTCTTAAGAACCTTCAAGTATCCACTTTAGGGTTCTATCTTTAAAATAAATAGTTTTGCATGAAAGTGGGACCCTCAGTATATGTGATTCACCCTACCTAAGCAAGAAGAGATTTATCTCTATAAACTTGGATAAGAAACAAGTTAATCATCTTGGGATGTATTCTTTTATGGGTTCCTCTCTTCAAATGGGATCTAAACTATGCTTATATCACTTTTATTTTTTAAGGTGATCTAGCCAGGGGGCCTATTAGTCAAAGTTGTTATGAAAACTCCCGGCCACTATCGTATAATCATATTTTATTCAAATCCATCCATTTATCCTAATTATGATCCACAACAAATTGGATAAGACTTCACATCAAATCACTAACAGATCCAATCTATTACTCATGACTCCACTTTGCCATCATAACTACTTTGTCCTGGGTAAGAAGTGTGAAGCATAGGCCAGGAGGTTTACATTATATAGAAGGTTACATAAAAGAGAACTTAAGGAGATGAAGAAGGGTGGAACTTCAGGGAATGCTTGATCGAGTGAGTAATTCCATCAATTTTGAAATTTTGAAGATCATTGTTGCATGAGGACATGCAATGGATAAGGCATGGGGGGAATGTTGAGCCTCCTTTTTGTCACCTCCAATTGCCTTATCTTGTCCCATATCCTGACCAATTTTGCCTAATAGATATGCATTATCTGCATATTTTCCTCAACAAACATGTCTTTTAGCCATTATTGTATACATATGAGGTAACTTGTGTTTAATCATGATTTATGATGATTTATTAATGATTTGGATTGAATATTTGATGTTTTAAGCTCTCTAATTACTTTGAATGATCTAAGCAGACCTTATGAAAACAACCCCTATCCATATGGTACATGTTCCGGAGTTCATCCAGTACTCATCTCGTTCGATACCAATTATGCGCTCGTCCGGTACAAATGTTGTGCTCATCTAGTACCAACATCAACAATCATCATGTACTAGAAATAGTTTGAAAAATTGAAATGCTTCGAGAAGAAAATCAGGGACATGGTTTTTGTCCAAAGCGACATCTACATGTGCACGCATGGGACATAATTCACCCAGATCACACATGTGGACTTCCAGCTCAGGGGGAATGATTTTGCAAAAATTACCAAAAATCTCAAATTGCCAACTTGTGCCTCGATTTTCGTGCAGATGGAATCAAATCTAGAAATTATATGAAATGGGTTTTGTCTAGAATGTGGAAAATTGAGTAACATGTGAGCGCTTTTCCAAAATTTGAATTGTTTTAGAATATATGGGTGGATATATAACTCAAATATGCCCAAATTGATGAAAAACCCAGATTTTTGGGATTTATCCTAAAATTGTAAAAATTGTTTTTTGAGTTTGAGGATTCGGTTTCATCCATTCCTCCATGGATTTTATGTATAAATAATATCTCATAGGTATGAGAAAAAAATAAGGAATTGTTATGTTGTAGGGTTGATTTTTGAAGATTGTTAGTTGTACACCTATTTCTCAAGTAATGATATAATTTTAGTTTATGGATTATATGTGTACATTTACATCATTTCTACTGTAAGTTTCTTTAAAGAGCTTCCTTGTTGGTATGAAAAGGGCCCACCGATCCAATCAAGGTAAGTCTCTTTGTAATTAACTGTGAATATGATTCTAGTTTTTTTTGTGTGTGAACAGAGTAATTTTATGTTTGATTACATCATCTAATTCCACCTCTGTCATGTTTCAGTGATACCTTTATTAGCAGTCACATGGATGTGTGGTAATATTGAGTAAGTGAGAGTTGTGTTTGTAATGTGAGATCTCTGAGTGAAATGATTTCTAAGTAATGATTTGACATCTTTATGTGAGCATGTGAGAACAATCATTCGATTTAAGTGATTTAGTGTTTTGTCTAGACTAAATGTTGTACTGTTTGTTTCCATTCTGCAAATCTAAGGGCAGGCTGGATCTCCATATTTCACCATACATGAGCCTATAATGGAGTATTCCACCACATTTAGCCTTTTATTCCAGAATTGATTATACTATAGCTTTCAAACATAGGCACAATCAAATCCTCTATCGCTCACTCTACATGCACCTATACTAGAGTGTTTTACTATGTTTGGTATTTCTTTTAATATTGATTGAGTTTCCTTTTTAAGAGTATGCAAAGTGTTAATTGTTTTTAGTTTAGTTTCTCGAGAGGACATAATCAAAGTTCATCTTTCTTCTTCATGATCCTACAATGAACAGATCCATCACCTGAGCAAGAGCTTAAATCATATGCTTTCCTAAGATTTTTGCTTTCTATTTTTTGAATTTTGTGAAGAGTGTTATCTTTGAAGTGTGAAAACAAAGTGTTGGATTTTTAGATTTGTTTCTTATATATGATATACTCATCAGATATAGTTAAACCACATGTTGCTGACACATATAGTGTAACAACTATGTTGATTACGAATTCCGGTCGATAATTTATGTTTGGTAATATATTATGCATGTAATTGCACCAACAAGCAATACAATTGAAAATGCTACAAGGGCACCCTTTTAAGAAATTAGTTATGGGGCCCATTTGAAAATATATCACACATAAATGTCTAAAAGTATTGCTAGGTAAAACCTCCTTGGGGGGGCACTGGTAGGACCCGACTTGGTTGAAAAGCTTCAGGGCGACCTGAGTAGAAAGAAAAGCTAATGGAGAAATAGAAAAAATAAAATAAATACAAGACAATAAAATAAGGAAAATTAAGAACACACAAATCAAGAAATCTAAATTAAGTAAGCAATAAAGAGGTCGATTACTCGAATTAGGTGCAAAATGATCGACCACCTATAAATTATATGACCGACTCATAAAACATCCATTCACACCAAAATATTAGAAGATAAACAGAGAAAATAGTCCCTTGGAAACAATTAGAGAGTAAACCCAAAAATCAAGAGCAAGTCTTGCACCCAGACAAGTTTTGCACCATTACTAGAACAAGCGAACCGGTCGATTATCCTAACCAAAGAAACAATATGGTCAAAAAAATGAGCATTCATCGAATTGATAGGAAAGAAAAAAACAACATGGTCATACAATTCAACCAGAGATCCCTGACTGCCCAGATAGATTAACCCGATCAAGAAATATTACACAAGTCTAGCGCACACCTGAGGAACTAAAATAGACATAGTCTATTAAGTACCAAAGACTGACTACATAAATACCACAGTAGATCTACAAAGAAATATAGAAGAAACACACTTTATTATGAGAAAACCCTTGAGGTAGGGAAACACCATACAATGGATCATATTATGGAAGGGATCCTCTTCAAGGGGGAAACCTCTTAATGATATTCATCTCCAAATAAAATACTTCTCTTCTTCATATCCCATTACATTGCTTGAACCCCTTTATATAGTGCTACTAACCACCTAAGAACATTTTAAAGGAGGAATCGTCTAGAAGCAGAACCTTCTAAGAAGTCCTCTTACATTTATTATATCTAACTACCATAGTGGGACTTATTTAATACTATAGTGGACCTAGTTCACCTTACATTGAATGGCCTCCACTATTATCACTATGGGCCCTCCGGCACCCCCACTACCTCTCTAACTACTTAACATTCCATCCCCCTTATGAAAGCGTTGTCCTCAATTCTTTTTATGAGGGTGTACAACCATATACTAGGGTCCCATGGATAAGTGTGGACCACATTGATGAAGTATACTAGAGAACCAGGGTCCCATGTAGAAATGAAAGCCATCATGATGAAGTAGTTCAACCTCCATTGTAACCGAGGTCCCATGTATAAGTGCTCATGTGAACTCCACGTGGAAGATATCGAAACCCAATAACCAACTGAAAATGATGCTCCAAAGACTGACACCTGTCATGTGGATCCAAATAAGAATATGCATCCACATAGTGGGAAAGGGTCATAGTTGAATCGAGAAGGAAAGTTGATTTAAAAAATAGATGATTTCAAAAAAAACAATTCGACACTTCCTGCCAAGGAAATTTCTCTAATACCAATTGTTAAGTATCAAAGACTGACCACAAAAATACCACAATAGATTAACAAAGCAATATAGAAGAAACACACATTATTATGAGAAAACCCATGAGGTAGGGAAACTGTTGATTAATTGGGTTGGTTGTCATTGATGTCAACCCTTGAAGAAAGTCCGATAGCGAATTCTGGTAGCACAAAGGTTTGGGTAATGGAACCAAGTTTGTTTGATGGATAATGGTATGAGTTTTGATATATTTGTAGGTAAGACTATTCTAGATGGATAGTACAAGTCATGCCATTTCCGGTGGTATGTTGAACGTCACATAACTCCTCACTGTTAGATATTTATGGCCATGTGAAGTTGGAGAACCCTCATGAGTCATCTAGAAGCCCCAAAAGGTCAAAGTAGTCAAAGTGTTTGCAAAATAGATTATTTAAATAATAAATTTAATGGAGAACTCCCTAAAATAAGGAAAGTGGGATGCTACATGAAAGTATAAATAAGAGGCAATTCTCTCTCATTTAATCACACTTGAACCTATTGAATATCATTGAATATATATTTTGTGAAAGGTTATTTGGGCAGGTATTATTGATAGAGAAAAGTGTCGTAGGAAAACGACGACAGGAAAAGTGCGGCAGAAAAAGTGCGGTAGGAAACCTGCGACAGAAAAACGTGCAATAGAAAAATCGTGGTAGAAAAAGTGCGATAGAAAAACAATGGTAGAAAAAGTGCAGCAGAAAAATCACAGTAGAAAAATCACGGTAGAAAAAGTGCGGAAGAAAAATAGCGGCAGAAAAATCAAAGTAGAAAAAAGTTTAGCAGAAAAATAGCGGCAATAACATGGTTGGGGTCTATT
>JASDQU011507740.1:8222-22743 GCA_032191745.1 Picea mariana
TATATATGGATATACATGGTTTATGATCGCCTTAATGTTCACATGTGATGGTATTTTTGTGATTCTTTTTATGATGCCTAATCTATATGCTGTCACAGACTTTTGATGTTTTATGTATGTTTAAGGATGTCTTGATGTGATATCTGCCAATCTAACACTAGATTAACCATATTATTTTCTATTTGATTGAATTTTCATGGAATATGTGTAAATTTAATTGAATCAAAATGTTGAGATAAGATTCTAACTTGCAGGTATTTACAGAAGAGGCAAGGATCGCAAACACGGTACACATTGTTGAGCTGCAGGACAACAAGCTCAGAATCTAATAAGATGCTAAGGTGATGAATATGGAGGTGACTAGCCTTGGCAAGGAGGCCAATGACAACTATGTATTCTTCTTGGTTGTTGGTTGTTGAGCCCAAACATATGTCGCTGAAGTGGAGCAGTTCATGTGAGAGGGTATAGAGGGCCCAAGCAGTCGAAGCGAGATTATGTGTCCATCGGCTAGCTCCGTCAGCATAACCAATGTGGTAGGTCAATGGAGGATACATCTTTCAATAACACAAATAGTAGATCAGACATAAGGCATGGAGGGAAAAAATAATACTAAAAACTCTACAAATGTGTACAAAAAAGAAAAATCCTAGTGTAGAATGACTATGCTCAGGCGTAAAATTTCTCTAAGTATAGCCCATTGACGGGTTCTTTGAGAGGGTAGCTTTTTGGAGAGGCTAGGGTTTATGCGCCTTTAGTGAGGAAGTGTTGGACAATGTAGGGTCCATGCCATAATGACTCAAATTTCCCATGACTTAAAGTATCGTGAGTGATATCGTAGGCTAGGATGAGATCTCTTTCATTAAATGAGTGAAGGTTGACATGGCGGTCAAAGGTGGCCTTCGACCATTTCTTAGATGCCTTGTTGTTCTGTAATGAAGATTGACGGTCTTCATCCAATGACTCTAAGTTCAACAAGCACTGCTCCATTGGAACAGTGTCAGGTAATAGCTTGATAGTAGTGTGCAATGTGGGAATTTCGTACTCAATGGGGAGAGTGGCTTTGACCCCGTGGATGAGATGAAATGGTGTAAAACCAGTGGCAGTTTTAACTACCATTAGATAAGACCATAGTGCTGAAAACAACATATGATTCTAGTTGGTCTTATGTTTGTTAACAATACACTGCAACATGGTTTTGAGGACTTTTTTAACAACATCGACCTATCCGTTGGACTGAGGGTAGTATGGGGAGGAAAAATCATGGGAGAAGCCTAAACTTGAGGAGAGTTTGATGAAGATCTCATTCTCAAAGTGTTTACCATGATAAAATACTAACTGTAGTGGGACTCCGAACCAGGTATTGACGTGGTTGAATAAAAAATGCGTTGTTGTGTCAGCGGTGTTGTTGAAGGTAGGCATGGCTTAAAACCATTTGGTAAAGTAATAATCTACCACAACGATGTATTTGTGTCCATTTCTATATGGAGGGTTGCAAGTCATGAAGTGGATGCCCCATTTTCACAAGGGTCCAACAGTGATGACTAGATGTAAAAGAGAGGGTGGTGCTCATGCTTTGTTTGCATAAAGATGGCATTTGTCACATCGCTTCACAGTGTGGATGCAGTCATGAAACAATGTGGGCCAGAAGTAGCCTACTAGAATGATTTTATGGGTGGTGGACATCCCCAAGAGGTGGCCACCATAGGCGCTAATGTGGAAATCATTCAAGACTCCATCGACTTTGTCGATGGTCAAACATCGACGGAGTACGGTGTCGACCCTTCGTTGATATAGGATGTCACTGATAAGGAGATATCGAGGGGCCTGATGGAGAATGCGTCGAATATCGTCTCGGGAGAGATGGGTTCCAAACTTCTGTGTTCGAATGTAGACAAGGAGGTCACTGTAACAGAATTCATCAGAGGGGATGTAGAAGAGGTGTTCATCGGGAAAATCTGTATTAACGAGTGCATCATTAGTGTCAGAGGGAAATGTCATGATGAGTTCGGCAAGAACAAGCAATTTCTTTCTTTTGGGAGTTGCAAACTCTAGGTCTTATTCAAGAAGGATGACGATCCATCAGGAAAATTTACCATCAATTTGTCGTTGACTCAGCAAGTACTGCATGGGGTTGGAATCTTCCATGACTTTGGTAGTACGAAGAAAGATATAATGACACAGTTTCTGGACTGTGAGGACAACTGTGAGGGTGAGTTTCTCTTCATGATTTTACTTCAGGGGTGGACCTGAAAGGTTTTTACTGATGTAGTAAATAACATGCTCGCGACCATCATCCCCTAGTTGGACGAGAACTCCTGCTACTGATATGACTGAGGCTGACAAGTAGAGGATATAATCGCAATCATAGTCAGGTGGACTAATTAAAGGGGCATTGGAGAGTGTTGCTTTTAAATCATCAAAATCTATTTGGGCATGTTCATCCCATCAAAATGGGATATCATGACGCAATAAGCGAAGGAAACCATGTGCCTGACTGGCATAATCTAGGACAAACCATCGTAAAAAGTTGGCTTTGACTTGTAGGCTCTGCAGTTGGCACAAATTCCTAGGTGTTGGAATTTCTTTGATGGCTTGGACCTTGAGGGGGTCCACTGTGATGCCACGTTGGGAAACGATTAACCCAAGGAGGGGTCTAACGGTGATGCAAAATAAACACTTGAGGGGATTCAAATGGATATTGTACTGTCGACATTGTTGAAAGATGACCCATAAGTCATCTAGATGTTGAGTGTGTTTCTTGGATCGAGTGGTGAGGTCATCCAAGTAAGCGAGGATGATGCGGGAGAGATCATGCAAGACATAAGTCATGGCTAGTTGGAATGTCACACCCGCGTTATTGAGTCCAAAAGGCATAACACGATACACAAAATTACCCCATGGGGTGGTAAATGCAGTTTTATACTGATCCGCTGTATGGATTTGGATTTGGTTGTAGCCAGAGAAACCATCCATGAAGGACAGAGGCTCGTGGCCAGCACATTCATCGATGATTTGGTCGATGAAAGGGGTAGGGAAGTTGTCTTTGGGACAATCATGGTTTGTATCACGAAATTCAGTGTAGACGTGAATAGTGCCCTGTTTTTTGTTGACAGGGGCGGGGTTGGAAACCCATGACGTGTATGCAATGGGGTATATGAACCCTGCAACTTGTAGTTTGTCAATGGGCTTCGGTAGACATTGATTTGGATGGGTGCAATGGGTGTTGATTTTGACATACATGGGTGACATATGGCCATGTTTTGATGTGATGTTCGACAATAGAAGGATCCAAGTCGGGCATCTCTGTATATAACCAGGCAAAAATATCTCAGTATTCCTGAAAGAAAGCTTTGTAATCTGTGAGTTCCTCAGGGGAGCATGCAATGCCAATGGTGATTTATTCTATGATTCTTGGTTTGACGGAAATGTCAATTTTGATGGCGGGGGAAATATTGGCCATGTTTCCTTCTTCAAAAGCATCACAGGCAGGGATAGGGTTGTTGAAATAGTCTATATGCCCAGATGGAATGAAATCCTTTGCTTTGGTTGTGCATATGGAGGCTTGACTAGGAGGGGTATAGGCTTCCTATGAGAGAAAGAGCGCTCGATGATGGGGCACATTCCATGGAAAATCAAGGGTATTTAGTTCCTCTAGGATATCTTTGTTGTAGTGGAAAATGAGAGAATACAGGGGATCTGGGGAAGTAAAATTGGTGACACTCACCATGTGATGGTATTTAGTTGGTGAAGCCAGAGAGGGGGTATCATAAGGATGGTGTGATGGCATGCTTGACATAAACCAGATGTTCATGTACTGTGGATTGGAAAATATGGGCGGGGATAGTATTTCCTAATTAGGGAAATGAACCGGAGAATTGGGGGGATTTCCTGATCAAGATTCCCTCTGTTTGGGGAGGGACGGATGGTTGAGGAACCATTGCAGGTGGGTGGAGATACCATACCGGAATGAAAAACACCATGTTGGGAAGGGTAAGCTTTGCATCAAATTGGAATGCTTGTACTCTCGGTGGGGGGTAGAAGAAGGGGATTTGAGTGATGGATTGGGGTATTGTCTCCCAAATTGGAATTTTGCCTTCGGGAAGGGTGAAATTGGGGGTAAGTGGTGTCATAGGGTTCTAAGGTACTTCCTGAGGTAGGATTTTTTCAACTGGTGCGATGTTGAGGGGTGGAGAAGCCTCTGTGGGAGGAATGGTATCTCCAGTTTCAGTTCCATTGGAAGATATGACACACACTTGTGCTGAGGGGTGTATGAGCGGTGGTGCTCCATGGTATGCCCCTAGAAAATATGGATCCTTGAAAATTTTGGGACCCATATCCATGAGTCGATAGGCATTGACACTAGTGCAGATTAGAGGTAAGATGTTGTCGATATTGGAGGATTGGTTAGCCTCGTAATGTGAAACTTGGTCGATGGTGATGATCTTCCCATTGTGGGGGAACATAATCGTTTGAAACACAGAAGAGGTCATGGCCTTCATAGCATACATGTATCTATGCCCAAACAAGATGTTGTAATGAAGCAGGGTGTAGATAAACTCAATGTTTTGCCTCTGAGTTCAATGAGAACATTTTGAAAGAACCCTTCAGGAGAGGATGGCCGTCCATCATAATATCTTAAAGTGATGGTGGATGGGATTAGCTCAGGGGAGCCAAGTTTCTGCCATACGGTTTTGGACATGATGCATGTGGATGCACCTTCATAAATGATACATCGATAAAATGTGATGTTTTGAATCTTGACTAGTATCTGGAAAGCTAGCAAAGCGGGGAGATGAGGTTCCCCAGAATCTAGATCAAAGGTGATGAGTCTAGTATCAGCAAGGTCAACTGCCCCCAAGGCAGAAAGAAGTGATTTCCGTTGAGTGGGACATGTTTGGAGGAACTCCAATACTGACATGGTTGTAGGAGATTGCGCCAAGTCATTGACCAAGTTATAATTGTGTGTTTCCCTAGCCTAAGGGTTGTTGACATTTTGTCGCAATGGGATGCGAGGAATACAAATGGGGGGATTAGGGTTAGGGTGTGGAATCATCAAGGGTTTTTTGGCTATGGATGGAGCTACTTTTGAAGTGGTGGGAGTAGACTCAGGGGGTGCATTGTACTAATGACTATGCATTTTGCAGAAGAATTTCTTCTTCGCTAGTGAGGAGAATATTGCGATCTGTCAGATTCCCAGGATTTTGATATTGTCCCATTGGTGGTGGGGTAGGATACATCTCCTGTTGGGTATTCATCACACCTTAGTGTGGAATAGGGTTTTGCAACATAGATGGGGGTGATTGTTGAAAATACTATTGTGGGCCCTGCTGAGGGGCAGGCAACACCGGGGGATGTGGCGTGTTCATGAAATATTTCATCCATTTAATGTCGACAATTTGGGGTAAATGGTGAGTATAATGACCGTTCTCGTCGCAAAGAGCACAAGGGAAGTTCATTCAGAGGTTGTTGTTGTTGTTCCTCCCTTGGTGTTTGTTATTTCCCCCTTGGGGGTTCTGGTTCCCCTGATTCAGGTTGCCCCCAATAGGTTGGTTTTGTTGGGGGTGGTTTCCCCTTTGTCCTGGGTTATTATTGTTTCGATTTTTCCCTTTATTTTTGGCATTATTTGACTAATGGGCCGGAATTTCCGTATTCAGTTGTTCAAAATTTTTAAATTTTTGAATGGGAGAGGGATGAAAAAGGTTAACCCCATCATGTGGTTATCCTTGTGGAGGAGAAATGGGCTATGGAGGATAAGGAAATGGAAAATATAGATTGTTTTGTGGCAACGATACGTAGCATGCATAGGCAGGTGTAGCGCTTTCACTAGTGCTCAAGGTGTAATCTGAGGTAGAGGGGGTACCAGAACTTGGTTGAATAGTCAGGCGCATCATGGGTGTCGACGAGGGTCCACTCATGGGTGGAGGGAGGACAACAGGGTATGGCTGCTGATAAGTTGGGGGAGGGAAACAAGGGGGTCCTCCATACATCGATGGATATTGGGGAGTACCTTACATGGGTGGTGGTTGGATGTATGGGTTGTGGTGTGTTTTGGTACCCATCAATCCATCTGCTGAGTGAGACATCCCAAGTTTGTCCTGGCCGAATGGTACAGGTCTCGGGGCATCAAGTAGTACTATGTATAAGTATTTTGACTGTGCATAAATGATGTCATATTGTTGAGCCTTGTTGATGGTTGCCTTTTCAGTTTGGGGGAAGGTGGAGGCCATGTATTTGTCAATGAGAGGGATGGGTGATCTAAGAAACCAATCGAGGCATTTTTCTTTGGTGGTTTCTTCTTTGCATAAACTATGTTTCCGACACCATTCATGAATGTGGTCGATGATATGTTTGGCTGAGGTTTTTTTAAACTAAGAAAGTAGTTCGAGACCATTGCCATGATGAACTGGTAGTTGAAAGAAGGTTAAAAATGTGTTGGCCAATGATTCAAAAGTCACATGGGACCCTGATTTTTCGTCCACATACCACTTGGCTGATGGACTTGTGAGTGTGCAATGAAATAACCTTAATCGGATGGAGTCTTCCATGATTTTGTTTGAATATCACCATAAGTGGAAGGTCATGATATGATTGGCGGGATCTTCTCCCGCCTTTCCTTCAAACTTGGGAATGTTCGAAGGTAGTTTGGTAGGCATTGCAAGCCATGTGGGGTCGTGCAATATAGGATCATTCATGAGCTTACTTAGATCCGATATGTTGAGGGAGGCCAAATACAACATGTGGAGTGTTGGTGGAGGATTAGTTTCAGCCATGGTGTGAGAAGGTAGTGAAATGACCCTTGAGGGGGGTTTGGTGGGGGTGTACTTCTCCCTTGGGAAGAAGTGTACCCTTTGCCTCCTTGTGAAGGAGAGATAGTGGATGGGTGACCTTGGGTAGTGGACCTAAGTAAAGTGGAACCAAGTAAAGTTGATCCAAAAATGGTAGCACTCATAGGTGTGTGAGATGGTTGGGCCGGTGAGTTGGGGAAACTAGGAAATCATCCTAGGATAGGAGGGAGATTTTACAAGCATCGGGAATTACGGGGATTCTATGGGTCCCCTATGATGTCCGACTAGAAAAGTGAAATGTGTGCAAAATGGTGATGAGAAAAGCAGATGAACATAAGACTTTTATAATATGGACCTTCACAATATATCTCACAATCACATGTAATCAAGAGAGAATCATACATAAATCAATTGAAAATAAGCATACATGTGGGTAGGTGGATTTTGTCCACATAGGAGAACAAATAAAACAAATGATTGTGTCCTATAGAGATGTAACATCCTTCCTCCCAAATAGCACTGGACCTTCCAATAGCACTCAACAGTGGGGTATGAAGCCACCGGAAGAGGAACTAGTGAAATATGAAACAATCAGTTATAATGAGGGGTAGAGGGTGCATATCCTGGAAGAGCTGGTGATATTTCCCAATAGCCAAACAAAATCCGATCAAGGTGCAATTGCAGCCCACAATTTCCACCTGGGTAGATGTCCTAAAATTGGCCACTAGGTAGCTCGGTCAAAGTTTAGCATTTATATTTTCGGCCTAAAAAATGGGTCACGGCCTGGATCCCTTCAAAGAGGTGGGTGCCTCAAGAAGGGATACACAAAACAACTAGACCTCGGCCTTCAACCCTTCACAGGTATCTCCCTACCTTATGGTGCTAGGAACACTTGACTTGGAGGATTTCAAGTTCCCTATTTGTCAACTTCTAATGTTTGAAGATGTGAGAACCAGATAACGGGGAGTTATTTGGATGCCTACACCTGAGATCCTACCTAGACTAAAAAACTTCTTTTGGCACCTCCTCTGGAGGAAAACTTAGTGAGTTTTTAGAAATTTTTTTATATGTGGTTGTTTGAGAGATTGGAGGTGTGAACCAATCTCGTTTAAATTAAGTGGGAGTGGAAAATTCCTTTAAGAAATAGTGGGATGTTTCATAATCCATTTGGAGGAAACCTACTTCAACCTCCACAATTCGAGATGAAATTATGTGAATGAGTAGTGACTTTTTGTGTGAGCAAGTGACAAAATGTGCCAAAAGTTTTAATAAGTTAGGTGTCACCTTGCAACATGTGAACTTCCTATGGTCCTTACAATTCTTGATTACCTATCTTACTAGATGCCATTGGTACAACCTTGCAGAATTTTAAAGTCCCTAAAGAACTTGCATGTGGACATATGGGTCCTTACTAATCCTTTAAACTCTCTAATGTGATTTAATCTAAGAAAGATTCAAAAAACTATCCTAGATTGCAAGCATGTGGGCATGTATGGTCCTGTTAAAATAATCTTTAAACTCCCCTAGTGATGTAAACTAAGAAAGTAGCTTCAAAAAATATCCTAATATTTACAACATGTGGGCATGTATGGGCCCTTACAAATTCAAGATGTTTTGAAAATAATATAAGAGGATCCCTAGGTGGGATTTGTCCTCTCCTAAAGATTTTTTTTTAAGGGAGATGAAATCTTCCCTCAATATTTTTCTGATTCTCAGGATCGCTCTATGATGCGAGGGAAGAGTATACTCAATGATTGAAGTTTGATTTATGGTCCCAATGCAAGTGTTTATATATGTGATAGTAAATGATTTCAACTTAACTTTTACAATAAAAAAAAGCCATCCATGTGGCAAATGAAATCAAAAGAGGAGAAATATGGTTCTTTTTAACCTCCTAAGTGCCTATGCTTTGACTAACCCTTCATGTGGAGAGGGAATCTAAGTGTGGTGCATTTAAAAATTGCATAACAACAATATTGTGAAGGCTATGGGGCTTCAAAAATCACAGAAAACTCTTAAAATTTCAATACTCTGGATAGATGCGCAGGTTACAATTCAGACAGAGGTGCAGTGGGTGCACAATTTGTAGAGTGTGCAATGAAGATAATACCTTTGGGCGCACTGTGCAAAAAATTCTCATAAAAAAAAAACATTGTGGGCGCACAATGATCCAAATACGCGTCTGTGGGCCGAAATACCCCCGCATGTTCTGATACACATCGGAGGGAAAAATTTTAAGTGGAATTCTCCCCTTCCATCTCCAAATCAAGTTGTTTGTAGGTAAGTCTAGGATGGTTATGATCCCTGCAAGGCAAATGAGTTAAAAATAAGTGCTCAAACAACCCAAATAGGGAGGAAATTGATAGCTTGTCCCTAGTATGGTTGCCAATCTGTTGTGTCCTTTTCGTCACTCCAATGAGCAATATAAGGTCACTTGCAAGTCTAGTTAGGACTTCTAGATAGGACATAGGTTAGTGTATGAATTAAACGACTTAGTCCCATGAAAAAAACAAACAATTAAGATAATAATAACTAAATAAACAAAATTAAAATGAATAAGGAAATTAGAACCAAAATCAATCAAACAATTGACCAATATTTATGCCACCAATGGAGAAATTATATTAGTGGGAAGACCAAAAAGAAAGGGGTACTTATGGATCCTATCTTCCTCCTAGGGAGGGCTCTTGAGTCCCCTATGTGAGATCTCTTCTTACAAATGACAAACTAGAAAGTAAATGGTGAAGCAATCCAAGCTTCTTCCCTCAAGAGGTGAGGTGAATAGCTTAATGAGATGATGATAGTATGCTCCAAGAAGGAAAGAGGTTCCTTGTAGGAAAATATAGGAATCATAACAATACAATGAGATTATTGAATTCATAGTGCACCCATGGCCTCTTTTTATGAAAAATATTTGAGGCATTATCCAATCGGTCTTTAGTGTGAAGAAGGGGCCCTTTAGGGCACCCTTAGGCCTTTGACCAACCCCCCACTCAGATTCAACTCGGATATGAGGTTCAAATCGACTTGGGAGATGAGATGGAAGTGGGTGAGGGGTCGACAAGAACCATAAATGCATCATTCATAGGAGTGCGTGGATTTTATAGTACACACTCACGCATCAGGCATGTGTGCTTTTTTAGCTTCTTTGGCCTATGCACATGCACACACTTCTTGTAGTGTTTCTGCGCATGCCAATTTTATAAATAGTTGTATAGTTTTTGTGCCCTTTGAAAATGTATTTTTGGGGCTATGAATGAAATAATAGGTGTTTGGAGATGCTGGATTCCTGTGACCATTTGCGGATGAAATTTTAGTGATAACACTTTGAAAAATAGTTCACTGCACTTAAACAATCCATCAAGTCATCCATCCTTGGCAATGGAAATTTATACCTGATGGTGATCTTGTTTATGGCCCTTGAGTTTGTAAACATTATCCACCCTCCATCCTTCTTCAGTATCAATACAGTTGGCACTACACACAGACTCAAGCTTTCTTTAACCAATCCTTTGTCCAACAGACCCTAAACCTGTCTTTTCATATCCTCATTCTCTTGAGGTGTCAACATGTACACATCTTTTCTCGACAGGCTTGATCCTAGTATCGAATAAATGTGATGGATGATACTTATAATAGGTGGAAATGAGCTTGACAACTCATCCACTACTATGTCACACACAATTCTCTAACAGTTCCTGAATTTAATCAGGAAAATATTCCACAAAAGTACTTGTAAGGATAAATCTCGGCTTCCTCAATACAACAAACTGCATCTCTTGTTCCATATTATCTTCACTCAGGAGTTCCTTCCCACTCATGAGAAGTATGCTCGTGCTGGCTTCATCCTTCACTTTCTTCTCTTCAATTGGCAGCATGATGTGTTTCCTATTGTTCTTCTCCAAAGTATAGGTATTTTTTCTCCCATCATGGATGACATTCCTACCATACTGCCATAACATTCCCAACAAAACATGACATACATCCATGGGAATAAAATCACACCATCTCTCATCTCTATATCCACCTATCTTAAATTCAACAAGGCATTGTTTAGTTATTGTTACTTGGTAACTGTTCTACAACCATGAGATTTTGTACGACATCGGATGTGCAGTTGTCTCCAACTCGAATTTCTCCACCATCTCTATGGATACTAAGTTTTCAGTGTGTTACACATTATTTTTGTCACCCTTATGACAGTTAATGATGTAAACCTATCCTTTGTCTTGAGAAGGATCAATGGCTTGAATCCTTGAAGAAGAAAGAAGATACATTTTCCTAGAGAGATGAAACTATACTTTTCCTTTGTCAAAAACCATATAAAAAGGGATCGTCTCATCTTGCTTAGTGTTAAGGCTGTGATGATCTAGGATATTCACAGGTTTCACCATAGTGGCATGTGACATCCTTGTAGTTTTCTCAGTGTTAAGGGTGCGACAATTTTCGTACAAAGGAAAAAGAGGAATTTCTTGAAAGTTCTATAAGAGAAGCTTCGAAGGTGAGTTGGCATCTGATCGGTTTGGATATGAGTTGCATCCCTGATCTCTTGGGATCATACTAACCTCCTCACCCTATCCTTTTCAGCGTATAAAAGGAGAGGAGTTCTCATGGTGAAGGTTAGCTTGGATTGAGGTTGCTAGTTCTTGGTTAGAAAGTTTTTGTAGCTGGGAGTTTTTGGAGCTTGTATGTCGACTTTGAGCTTTGCTTTGTCAAGATAGATTTTTGATCTCAAAATCCTTGGAGAAGAAGTGTGTGGTAAGTAAATAACTTTTGGAAGGGACCTTACAACATAAACACATTGGTTGTATTCTCCTTTTCATATTTTTAATACAACAATATATTTCTTTCCCATAAAATTTTCTTTATTTTATTGTATGACTCCTTGATCACATACATAGGTTTTTTTGTGTATATGTTGTTGATTTCACTTCGTTGGCTTGTGTATTTTTACAGGTTCAACATCATATAAGCCTTGGAATGGAGCAAGGATGACACTAGCAAGGAAAAACAACATTTAAAAGGTATGTCATTTATCTCTTGTTAGTTAGTATGCTTGATGATTAAAACTCAGGGGAAGTTTTATATTTTGTCTTGTTTTGCTCTAGTTTCGAGGTGAAACTAGGGAGATCTGTTTGTGTCAGCACTTACCGATTTGTCCGATAAAACAGTTCTCCCACTGTCAATTATTACCTTGAAAACTCTATCTTTAGTCTTGCAAGCTGTTCTAAACAAACTGTTTCTCTGTGTTGGATTTTCAATCTATGGATCTTGCTTCAAAAGAACCTTTTTCATCATCAAGTATTTCCCTTCTTCTTCACCTTCTCCCACAACATTTCTCTTCTATGCTTCCTAAATGTGAGCTTTGCCTCCTTATTTATTTCTCTCAGGGCATTCCCAATACATGTGCCATGTTTTTCCACAGGCATAACATCTTAATTATCCTCCTATGCATGTTCCTCTTCCTCGATGAAAATAATTCCTACCACCGGACTCTCTCCCTCGAGAACTTCCTCCTCTTTCAAAGTGACTATGTGGGTTTTTTCATCTTGCCTTTGAACTTTTCTGCCTTGTCGTGGGTGATTTCTTTTTCCTCTATTTGGACTTCATCCTCTACCTCATTAACTCTGATTTCTAGAAAAATTATCCTTTTCTTTAAGCGCAATCTGATAAGAGTATTTCACGGTTCTAGCTATCATCATGCTAATCTTGTCCTGGATTTCATATCTCGGGCGTTTTATGTACCTGACAACTTTTTCCTCATCTCTCTCTTTCTATCCAGCCCTGATGTTCAATCTGTAGAACTCCTCCATTCCTTCACAATCATACCCTTTTGTCTATAAGTTCTGCAATCTCCTAAACAGGTTTTTCTGATAATATTTGGGTATGAATTTAGCCTTTAGTTTGGCTACCATTCTATCCCAACTCTCAATCTTTTGTTTTCCCTTGCTTCTCCTATCAACCTGTAGTTCATCCCACCACAGTGTTGCATGTCCTTTTAACCTGGTGACAAGATGTTTCACCTTCTTCTCCTCATCGACATATTCATAGTCACAATACTTGTCCATTTCTCATATCCAATCAAGAAATTCTTCATTGTCTAAATTACCTTCATACATTGGGATGTCGATCTTCTCTCTAGCTCCCAACTTGACAACCGCTTTTACTAAGCATTCTTTCGCAGCATCCTCGGATACAAATTCTTCAACTTCCACTTCTTTATTCTATGCATCACTGATTTATCCAACGTCAGGTGCTCTTCTTTGTGTTGCTTCCATGGCATCTAGCCTTGCTCTGAGTTCTCTCATTTCCATTTCCATAGCTCTATTTTCTACGGGCGGCTCTGCACATCTTCTAGGTGACATTGTGTTGATGTATCTGATACCACTTGATGATATCAGTCTACTTCTCTGTCTCCTCTTTCTACAAAAATCAATTATGTGCTCGCTCTGATACCACTTGACGCAGACCCCCCCCTTCCCTCTTATGGATCTTCTCTTCGTATCGTCTTTTTCTATTTGAGCTAGATATCTTTCCCATTCCCAACTACTTGTTACATACCAATGAGAAGATGGAAAATTCAACACTTAAAGAAAATATAGATATTTCCTATAATTTGGATAATTTATCATAGGACAACCTCTAGATAAAATGTGAAATACGTCGTTGACATCTCCAGTGTCAGCTGATATTATTTGTGTTGTCTCCATGGCATCCATCCTTGCTCCGAGTTCTCTTATCTCCATTTCCATAGCTCTATTTTCTACAGGCGGATCTGGACGTCTTCTAGGCAACATTGTGTTGATGTATATGATACCACTCGATGATATCAGTCTACTTCTCTGTCTCCTCTTTCTACAAAAATAAATTATGTGCTCACTTTGATACCACTTGACATAGACCACCCCTTCCCTCCTGGGATTTGTGACTTCCCAGTCTCGGATCTTCAAACCCTGAGCCAAATTGGCTCTTTGGGCCTTCAATAGTCCCTGAATGCTCAATGCATAGGTCCCTTTTATTGTTACCCATAAGGTAAAACTACCCGTGACTCCCCTCTCCAATGCTCTTGGTAACACCAAATTCGTGAGTAATAGGCCCACGCTAGTCTCTTCCTCCTAAGTGACCATGAGCTATGACCGTGGACCAACCCCTTTGTGATTTCAAGCTTCAGAGATATCACAATCTCTAACTTTCRTTCTTTCTGAAGCGCTCTCCTTCGAATTTCTGGATCTCTGTCGCGTGTCTCCTTGGATTTTGGTGGCCCATCACACACAAACCTCTGGAATTCAGACTTCTATATCTCCTAATCTGCTGCCACGTCTCCTCCTCACAACTGACAGTTGATAGTATTTTGTGACTTCCCGAGTTTACGGATCTACTCTTACAACACCTCCAAACTTCTTGAACCACAAGGTGCCGAAACACTTTACGGCCAACCTCCGCATAATTCTCCAAGATATGACGGTCTATAACAATCTTGCCTCCCTCCAGAACATATCTGGTCCATGGATATTTTTTTGGGAAACCTTAAAGTATTCTTCCCTTTGAATATTTCTTGCTGCTCTCCCTCCTCATCTTATCTTTCCTTGAATTTCTTTGTTCCTCTGAATGATTTCTTCGATACTTAGTCGAATCTTCATCCCGTGCATGCCTTGTGACAGGTTCTCCTCCACAACTCAATTTCTTTGTCGATGATTGCACACACTTTGCGACTGTTCTCCAACCACTTCTCTGTG
>JASDQU011507741.1:5243-22304 GCA_032191745.1 Picea mariana
ATGCAACATCTTGATTTTTTTGCTGTTGTTGTTTTGAGTATATGTAGGCGTTTTTTCCATTTTTGTATCTATCGATGGTAGAGCAAAGCTCCCGACTATAAAGTTTTAACAACCACTCTGGTTTCCTGGTTATGCATCTATATCTGAGATTTCTTGTTTTATGAAAAATAGTTTCCTTACTTCGTCTATGTTTTCGTCTCATACCAGAGAGTTCATGATCAAATGATTCACATGAATTGTTACAGTTATGTTATGATAAAGGATTTTTCGTTGCATTATTATATTCTCTAGTCTTCTGTGTTTGAATATAAGAGGATCTTGTGTTTGGACGCTTTCTTCTCCAGTTTGTTAGGAACCTGATGTTTATGATAGACCCTCACACTCTTCTCATACAAGTCTTCCCCCTACTCACCCTTATTACAACTCATTGTTTGAAGTTTATCTATGACCTCACTTGCTCATGCATGCCTGGCCTAGTTTCATAGTTGAGACAATATTGTTCCGAGTTTACTTCCATCTGATCATCCTTTATAAACAAATCATGACATTAAACTGATGGGTGTCAGGATCTGCTCTTGCAAGCAATCTAGGAGTGACTTCCGACACGAACAGGCTCTAAGGGAATTTTTAACATAAGGAAAATCCAAAACCCTAACCCCAGAAGATGAAAAGCCAAAAGGTTTGCAGACCCCAATGGAGGTAGTTGATACGTCAACTTCTCAGGGGGCGTAACTTTTGCATACGATCTTTGTTTGGGGAACTCGATACACCGTTAGAAATATTTGTCCGAGGAATACAAATTTTGATGTGAGAAACGTGAAGGAAGTACAATGTTACTCCCCGTTTTCCCAAAAAACATTGTTTAGGGCCTCAAAACGACCCAAGAAGTTTGGAACTCGAAACTGCTGAAAAACTGCCAAAATGGAAAATTGTTTTTCGAGACCATGGAATAGGTGGGAGGCCACCGATATCCACCTGGATCAATTCTCAATCCTTAGGAATCAATTGTTTCCATTGCATTGGGTTCTCAAGGGAGAGAGGAAAGCATTTTCTGAATCTGAATCTTGGTGAGTTGCTTTCCTTGCTAGAGATGTTGCATTGCTTGGTTTGTGGAAGGATGTCACAAACCTGTTGTTGGTGGGGTTGAATCTGTTCAACCAGTCAGGGTACATAAGATGTCTATGTGAAGAAGGAATATTTTCACTTTGTTGCAGTCTTGTCGACCTACTTCTATTGGATAAAAGGTGCTTGGGTTGAGGCTGCAGTGGTTGCAGTATCCTTTTGTTCACCTTTTGAACAAATTGTGAAGAAGATGAATTTTGTAGTATGAGATACTACCTTGTGGCATTGTTCAGGTGGAACAGTAGTCGGAACTACCTCTGGTATTCTATAGAGATGACCCACCGAAGTAACAATGACACTACGAGGTTGAGACTAATAGAGAGCATGGCACTTCCACATATATGGTTGGCCCAAGAGAACATCACAGACATCCAATGGGGAAACATCACATAATACCTCATCCTTGAAGGGTTGGATGTCATATGACAATCAAAAATGTTGGCTGACATGAAGATATCATCCCTGGTGAAGCCACCCGATGTTGTATGGTTGCGGGTGTGGTGTTGTCGACAATCCCAACTGTTTGATGACCTTTGCTGAGATGAGGTTCTTCTTGCTTCCTCTATCAACAATAAAATGCAGCGGGGTCCCCTTCACCCACATCTGTGAATGAAAAAGGTGCTCCCCCTCTTCAAGATCTATTGGTTCTTCTGTTTGAATTGTTTCAGTCGCGACAATAGCAGTGGGGTTTGCGTCGATGATCTTTCTTTTACCAGTATTTTCATAATCAAATTCTGAATCAGGGTTCAACTCCTTGTCTTTGATCTCAACCACCAATGACTATTCTGAGCAAGATTCCTCCGTGTTGTGCCAAGGGATTTTGTGTAATTCACACCATTTTCCGGTGTCCTTCTTCATCTTTTTGTGACCCTTCTTTTCCTGTGGCTTAGAATGGTTTTCAAGAAGTTGTTTTTTAGGGTCATCTTTCTCATACTTTGGTTGTTGCAGATTTGCAGATTTGGACTCCCATTTTTTCTGGTGCTTAAACTTATGCTCGATTTTAAAATCATATCGATAAGAAGAACTGAGTGATGACATGTCTAGAAAATCCATTTCAGTTTGGATGTATCTGTGAAGAGCCCCACGGTATTTTAGAACCAGATGTCACTCAGAGTCTTTGATACCTAGCTTGGTGTGCAATATATGGAAGGTATTGGTGAACTCTGGAACTTCTTGGCCCCTCTCTTGCCGCAGTGTGGTCCATCTCATGTATTGGTCCTCATAGTTGCTAACATGGTAATATTGTTCCTTTACCGCATCCACAAACAAATCCCAAGTGGGCTTGGCCCCATATATTCCAGACTCCTCTGTGGAAATTTTCTCCCAGTAAGTTTCCCACCAATGTTTTACATGGGGGAGAGCCTTAAGGAGCATGAAGATGATCTTTTCTCTGTTGGAAAAATTGTGAACAGAGAAATAACCTTCTAACAGATTTAACCATTTATCTAGGGCATCCACATCTATTTGACCTTCAAATATAGGAATATCAAAATTGACCTGTACCTTAAAAGGTGAGGTGCCTCCAAAGTGGCCTCTTGATGAATATGTGCATGATTCTATTGGTAGGCGTTGAAGGATGTGGGAAAAATTCTCCATCATTTCATCCCTTTATCACATGATAGCTTGTTCAAGCAACAGATTGATAGAATTGATTGCTCTGTCGTTTTTATTTTCTTCCTCCATTGAGGGTTTCTTGGGTATGCAAGAGCGATTGTCCTCAAGAGAGACAAGCTCAAGACCCAAATTGCTATACTCAGTCCTCGTCGGGGACATGCACTGAAAAACAATCAAGAGCAACCTCCTCTAATACCACTGATCCATATTATTTTCGGCACGAAATGAGAGTGGAGATATAATAAATAAACAAACAGAGATATCATGGATATCCAATAACATAACATAAATGTATCAGATATTCAGCCATAAATGTGGAGATACAGTAATACACGATTTCTATTAATGAAAGAAATGTACAGAGACTGTAAAAATACAGAGTGAAAGACTTGCTAGAATGGTGGCATCTTATCTTTGAGAAGAGATGTGATAGCTACTCACATTTACAAGAAGATGATTATTACAATGAGGCTCTAAGGTAATTTTTAACACAAGGAAAATCCAAAACCCTAACCTTGGAAAATGAAAATCGAAAAGGTTTGCGGGCCCCGATGGAGGTAGTTGATACGTCAACTTCCCGGGAGCATAAGTTTTGCATACAATCTCTATTTGGGGCGATCAATACACTGTTAGAAAGATATATTAGAGGAATAAAAATTTTGATGTGAGGAACATGAAGTAACTTCCATGTTGTTCCATGTTTTCCCAAAAAACACCATTAGGGCCTCAAAACGGCCCCGAAAGTTTGGAACCCGAAAAACTGTTGAAAAAACTGCCAAGATGGAAAATTGTTTTTCGAGCCCATGGAATAGGTGGGTGGCCACTGATATCCACATGGATCAATATTAAAACCTACATAAATTTACATTAACAAAAAATTCCAATTTGAGGGTGAACACCTATCAATAAAGGTCCATAATTCATATACAAGATCTTGCATCATTTCCTCACTACAAAGCAACAAAGAAAAACTTCTTGAAATGGAAAAAGAGGTTGTTACACCTTGAAAATGTAGTGTTATAACTTCTCCAACTCTATATAACTTAGGGAATACATGTGATCCCTAGGTTATAATGGCTTGGAAACACTTTTTACAATATATAACACCTCTTACTGTGGCAACATCCTGACTCCAGTGTTTCTTATAACACAAGTTACAACAACCACATGAATTGAATAGAAAGATGCAAAATGAAATAATTTGGCAAAATCCTAAGTTACTGTTGATGTTAGTGGTAGCATCATACATGTATTTATGAACAGTTCTATGTGTCTAGATGTGTGGAAATTGTCCAAATCCTTATACTCTTTAATTTAATTTAAATAAATGAATTACTAAATTAAATTTCTTTTATTAATTAATTATGTAATTAGTTAATTGAGTTATTTAAGAAACATGTTAAAATAACTTAGCATGAAGAATGTAATCTAAATCTCAAGTGAGTGTGAGAAGTAATCTCAATCGTAAATCACTTTTGAGATTAAAAATAGATTGTAACTCACGATTATAAAAGCAAGGCTAGGGTGAAGGAGAAAGACACTTGACAGGAGTTGTGTTGAGAGATTCGACACATAGAGAATTGGATCATGAAGGACTGTGGTTCAATATATTGGATAGGTGAAAAAGGAATTTCATCTAGAGATCATACAAGTTAAGGAGAAGAGGGAACAGAGGCATACGCAGGTGGATTTTAGTCGAAGGAAGCCATAGGAGAGTGTTGGATCGTACATATATTTTCATATAGGTTTTCCATACACATATGTGGGTCACAGTGTATATAGTCATAGATATATGCAGGTCACAGTGGAGACAGTCATGGATATTTGCGGGTCACAGAAGGACAAGTTGCAGATACCTAGAAAAGTGTGTTAGAACTGGTAGTATAGTAGGTCAAACCTTTCCAAGTTAGTCTGTATTTGTATTTCTATCAGTGGGACATTATCCATATTATGGGAGCCCTGATTTTAGCATAATAAAATCATTCTCAGCATTGGTTTTCCCTTCAAGGTTTTTCCAGGGGTATCTACCCAAAATATTGGTGTTCATGTGTGCTTGTTTTGGTTTCCTAGTTTATGCTTCCACTACATGATATTGAATTAAATATTTCAGTAGTGTATTATTGTTTTGTGAGTTGTTAATATGATTGAAGTAAGGAAATCACTAGATAAAAAAGTACCTAGGTGTCGTAGTAATAATTTTCAATAGTTTTTAGGACAAGAATATAGATACACCAATTTTTCGAAAAAACCAAGATCTAAATACAGTAGAAAAATGGCCAGTATAAAAGATATAAAAACAATTTTTATAATTTTCAAAACAAGACATACTTTATAATTTTATAATGTAGATATTTTGATCCTTAACAAATTTGCAAATTGATTGCAGATCATGTACAGAAGTATTTGGGATTTCTACCAGATGCCAAAATTGGAAAACATATAGTTTGAAATCTTCATGTTTAAAAAACGTTCTATGTAAGAAAAAAATGGATGAGTGTGAGTAATAATGTGGAATAGAATCCCAACATAATGACATGTTACTTCCATCAATTCCCCCTACAATCTTGTAAGATAGAAATTAGGGGAGGTTTCAAATGAGACATATTTTGGATTTTCCTTGATCTTCAAAACTCCTCTAGTACAATCCATATTGATTATCTATCCTTTGTCTCATTGTCGGTCCTTTTTCTCTCTTTGTCACTCTTTGTCTCACCATGTCTCTTTTTTTGGCTCTTGCATTCAGGGTTGTGTCGGGCCAGTCAAAATGATTCGATGTTGGGTTCTTGCTCCTATCGGGAGGGTTTTGTTTTTTGTTTTCTTTGGTTTTTCAATTTGATGCAGGTTTTCAAATTTGACGGGTTTTATAAAATATGTATTAATAAAACTCCATATAATATAAAAAATATATTATACAATTTATATTATATAATATAAATTGTACTATATAACAAATATATAATACAATTTATAATAAATTTTTATATAAATACAATTTTATTAAAGTTTTATATATAATACAATTCATATTAAGGTTGTTGGGGTTATAGGGTTTATGGGTAAAGGGTTAGGTGTTAACAATTTTGGGTGTTAATTAGGTGTTAGGGATTAACAGACTTAGGAGTTACCAACAATAGGGATTAGGAATTATACATATAATTGGTTAGGATAATATGGTTTTGTAGGTTAGTGAGTTGAACATGATATAAACGGTCATAGTAATATGATGTAAAGTGGTTACAGGGATTAGGGATGTATCATCCCCAGCCACTTGTTGGGATATTCCACGTAAAAAACAATTGAACAGTATACAATATTTAAACATACAAATACTCTACAAATACACATATTTATATAGAATAATAATAGAAATACACATGCAACATACACAGGAAAACCCATAAAAACAAATGCATAAATAATGGTGAAACACATAATTTAACACACAATTGACACTTATATTTGATAAAAAGGTCACCAATTGTGTGCAAACCTTCCACGTTCCTCCCATCCTTATACCACATTGCTCAAAACACTCAGCAGTGGGTCACCCCCAAGTTGGGACTAAAATCCACTTGAATAAAGGAATTCCTAACCACGTTGATGTAACTTAGAAAACAAGAAAAACTTCATCACAAGTGCCAACTCGAAATAACAACCTACAACCCCTCATTCCCCATATGCATGTCCCACCCCAGGAAATTTTCCCCTTCTATGCTCAACAATCCTTCGACTGCCCCATTTCCTTTCTGGGGCTTCAACAATAGGCCGAACAGGAAGTCTCAGATCCTTGTAGCTTTAGTCTGGAACCTTCGCGAGATCAATTCCCAACAATTCTTTCACCTGGAGGGAATATCCCACAAGCCTGAAAACCCACCTCTTCAATATCCCATGGGCCTGACAACCATTTTCTTCATTCCATCTCCTAAGATAACTAGGTACATGTACAATTACCGGTATGGACTGGTTCGGGTACATCATAGTAACATAAAGTTACGGAGGACAGCTAAAAATCTATGAGTGAAGAAAATGATGGAATGATGGAAAATGCACTAAGTCCACACTCTTTGTATGTATGTTTCCAAATTGATACTTGTCATGGAAATGACTATGACGACGATGAAAAATGACAATGATGATGATGACAACCACGACGATGATGATGACAATAATGAAAAATTTTGATAATGTCGATGACAATGAAAACAAGGATAATGATTATGGTGGAAATGACGACGATGATATCGTTGATATTCTTCTTCATATAACTCTATATCTATATCATCTGGTTCATAATCAATTTTGAAAAGATTGGATAAATCAACATCATCATCAATGTCATTTTCGATCATAATAGCATCGCCAATATCACCATCGAGAACATAATTGTCATCTACATCTGGCTGAACTTCTTTGACTTATTCGTCTGACATTACATCTACCTCATGATCCTCTGCAACTTATTCTTCTTCAATATCATCTTCTTCTTGTACATTATACTTTACAAGATTTCCTCTTGGATCATATCTAACAATGTAAAACCAACCTGCTTTACCTGGAACCTCTAAATAAAATACCTACTCACATTTTCTTGGAAGAACATAAGTCTTTGTACTCGGCTCAAACTTCCTTGTATTAACCATGGTAAATTCATTGGCATGCTTAATAACAGTTCTTTCAGGATCATGTTCATTCATCTGTAACATGTACCATTTGACATCGAACAATACTAACTTGAAGAAATTAAAGTCACACTCAATTATATCATTCAAATACCCATAGTATCTATTTTTGTATATTTTTGGATGATTTTTACTTCTAGAGGAAACATTAGTGACCTGAAAGACTGTAGTTATCCCACTATTATAATTTTTCTTCTTGTCATCCAACTTTTTTATGAGAAACTTATGGCCATTTCACCACATAGACTTGTAGTGTTTCAATTGCAATGTTCCTGACACATAAAAAATGCATTGCCAATGAATAAACATATTTAGACTTAGTAAAAATTTATAAAATGAAAACACACCATGAACTAGATTAATATAATGGAAAATAACTAAAAAATATTGTGGTTGAATTATACATATGCTTTCATGTTTATCTTTTAATCCATATGCTAAACTGATTTCCCTCTGAGTAAGATTGGTATCTTGAGCATGATGATCTTATTTAAGAAATGTAGCCACCCCTTCCATGATAACCTACCATTACATTGTATATTACATCGATCTATCCATAACTTCATCTAATCAAGATTGTTTGTGATGAATAAATGTAGTGCATCCCACTCTCGACCAACGGTATGAAAAAAGAATAAAAAATACTAACAATAATAAAGATTAATAATTGATGGAAGAATAAAATTTAATCAATAAGCACAATATAGAAAAAAATAATAATGCAAAGTATTACAGATCTTAGCTACCATATAATAATTAACTTTCACTTTCCTCATTATTACCTAACCACAAAGAAAGAACTACAACTTGGGAATCCTACACCCAATGTCACCTCGATGTAGGTCCCACACTTCAAGGGTGACTAGGTCACTCTTGGGAGGTGATCACAGTGACCCTAGGGAATGAAATGAAGATGGAAGGAAATGGAAGTGAATCCCCTAGAGTTCAATTCTAAGAGGAATAAAAGGAAAGGAGATCTTTCTTTCAAGTCAAGTAATTTTTTCCCCACGGGTATAGTACTTCTCTGGATGATTGTACCTGCCTGAGACATAAGAAAAGACACTTTGCAATGATATATGTTAGTTGGATCAGAAATTTAAGATTTTTGTCCCTAATTTTCAGCAGTAGATAATAGTATATATCAGAAATTAAATGGTGTTACAAGTTTCTCAATAAATTCTAGAGCTCAAGTAGAAAATACAAGAGAACGACTGATAAATGACTAGCTAAACTCAAGATGAGAAACAAATATTCTAGCACAAGAAGATAAGGTTGTTGTAAACACTTGTCTGCAAAAAATTATATCGACCTCATGGCTGTAACATTCAATGGATTATACAACAATAAAATAAGCCATTAAAATCCCCTCAAACTTTGCCAAAAAGTGTGTTGGACCAAGGAGAATAAGTGTGCAAACTTTGAGAAAAATCCAAAGGTTGATAAGAGAGTTATTTAATAAAATGATTTAGGGTTGTTGCAGACCTAATGGCTGAATATTTAATTCTATAACAACAATAAGTATTGGGAGAGATGGGATTCCCTAGTAGGGTAAGACTCCTCTCAATTAGGCAAACCAACTTCAAGCAAGAAACTTTTCAAAAGACCAAAAATTTTGTTTCCCAAGGCAATGATTTTATATCCACAATGCAACAAAGTATGACTAGTGCCTTTACTATTGGGTTAATGGAGTCAAATAAACAAATATATTAGAGAAGCTACCTCCTTGGGAGTGTGATCCCTTTTACTTCCCAAGGCAAGTTTCTCTGGGCTAGGGTTTAAGCTAAGAGGGTGTATTCCATTATACTTCTCTTAAGAAACCCTAGTGTAATCAATGAGATGAAGCAATAAAATGATTAAGTCTATGGTGGGGGTGTATTCCCTTATACTTCCCACCTATATCCTAGCATAAAAATACTTGACTTGAAGAAAATGATAGCATAATAGTAGAAAATCATACCAAGATCAAGAGAAATACCAAGATAATCCACCACAAGAGATAGAAAACATCATTTAAGGCTAGCGCTAGACTTCCATCAACCATTCACCAATATATAGCCATAAAAAAGTGAACAATAGATAAAAATATCAAAGTGCGGCACAAATTTCAAACCAAGGCCTCTCACAAGAGGGAGAGTTATGCTTGAAATGAGATCTTATGATCTCTATTTATACAAAATGTAGTGAACATAGTTTGTCCACAAATTAAAGAGTAAACCACAAGATTAGGGGTCAACAACCCTAATATTTACCCCTTTACAAATTAATATTAAACAATTCACTTAAAATTTCACTTTTTTCACAAATAAAACCCTAATGTAGGAGGATGTCACCCCTTTAAGGGATGTTTTTCCACTTTGAGGAAGTTGTTGGTGTTGGAGAAGCATGGGTAGGCCTCCAAAGGACACATGTCAATCATATAAGAACTCTCATCATGGTGAATACCTTTCTCCTCATCAAACTTCCATGTGTCAAAAGAGTGGCATCTCACCACCATGCCCTAGCCCCAAAATCTTGACATCAAGCTAAAAATAGGACGTTTTTCCCTTCTTGGGAAAATCGTTTGGAAAGTGATGGTTGGGCTAGGTCGTCCAAGTCATCATTAAGGCCTTCCAAGTCTGATCTCTCTCATCTAGAATGTGGGACCCTGGCATCCAAGATGTGGGCTTGTAGCCCCATGGAAGCCCAAGCTAGGCTTGTTCTCCCAAAATTTTCCACCAAATAGGTATTGCAAAGACAAATGAGAACTTCCTCCAAGGATCTCAAGTCATAACATCATGATAAGTGAATACAATCAATAAATAATCCATATAATCATGTGCATCAAATATCACTATATCCAACAATTAACAGCTCAAAGACGCTATGCGGTTTGTCAAGCTTGAATATGGGAGGGTTGACAAGGTGTCCTATTGGGTAGATCTTTCCCTAAGTCAAAGAGAGTTTCCAAGAGATCGCTCTCTAAGCCATGTAAAGTGGATGAAGTGGTTGGGTTCAAGACTCAATGGGAATAGGTCTCATGACATACAAGGGGTCATAGTGTCTCATTCATGGGTGCCTTTGTAGAGGGTGTGTGGTACCTTCATCTGCAATGAACTTTTTCCAAGCCCATCAATTGAATTTTATCTTTCTTTATTTATTTCTTTTTAATATATCATAAGGAGAGGTTGAAGGTCACTACCCTATTGTGGTGACCAGGTGATGGAAATGTCACCCACAAACACCTAATGGAAATGAGAAGGTTGGATCGTGGTGAGACCTCATTTCTCTCAGCCATGTCACTGAGAGCCATTACCATGTTTTGGTGGCCAGATGATGGTAATGTCGTACCACTAGATATTCATGTACATTATAAGTCGTCTCGTGATGATACCTCATATCCTTCAACTAACCTTTTAAGAATTCTTTATTATATTGTGGATCCCCTTTATTCAAAGATAATTGTTTCATTGCTTTATTGGGTGATACCTTGGAAAAGCATTTGGAAGGTTTATACAAGGATTTTATCTTTTACCCAACATCAACCCCTCTGGGCCTTTAGCCCCTTATTCCCATAGAATGAGAGACAAACCCTTCTTGGGTTAGTACACCTTAGAATCCCAAGAAATAAGGAAATGGAGGGGAATAATGATGGAAAGTGGTAAGTATGGTTGGGAATGGTATGCTGGCTCACTAAGGAATTTACCAGTAGCAAACCCATCCCTAAGGAAAACCACTTACTGGGGAACAATGTCAACCACCAAGGTGAAGCATGGACAAAGGCATAATTTCCAAGCACATATAATGAAATCTAGAGCAATATAAGATACAACATAATCAAATGTATTAAATATTGAAATGATGCTCACCATAATACTAAATTTTACCAAATGGAGCAAGGCCTACTACCTTCTGAAAGACAACTAGTGTGGTGGATGCCACTTACAAAACTATAACCATCTGTGGTAGTGAGTGGTTTTTCCATATGTGAAAAAGGGTATTGTTGGCCATGTAGTCTCTCGACACTCCATATCTGCAACTTGAGGGCCTCGACACATGATCTCCTTAGTTATCCACAAAATGGGGATAACATCTGGCTCCTACTTGGGGACATGTTGATATATTATTCCAACCTTCTTTAATTTATCCAATTCAACCTTTACCAAAATTTTTAATTTTGGGTTCATCATCCTTATTTTTTGCTTGACCCACTTTGCTTCGTCTCTCAAAAGAATAATATGTTGAAATATTGTTTTATCATAAGCTTTCAAATCATCATAAGTACATGCGAACAGATCAATATATTATTTAAACAATGCAACATATTGATCAACCTCCTCAATGGTGCAATCAACTCCAAAATTGACATATTTTGGGGAACTATCAGTTCCAATATTTATCTTTCTTGTTTTTTGAACCTTTCAAGGTGAAATTTCTTCCAAGAGATTCTTAGCATGATCATATTTCGTAAAAAGAGACTCAAATTGAATACAATCCTTCGAGACAACAGATATGTGATTATCTTCATCATCATCATCATCATCATTCAACAATAATTTTTCCATCTGTTTATCATTCTCGAATACTTGTAAATATTCCAGTTTATTAGGTACAGAAGGTCAGAATACTCTTTCTACTTGAAAAGATGTTTTTCTTTGAATATCATCCAGGTTTGATAATGAGGCCACCAAAGCCAATGAGTCTGCCTTCTGATTCTTGTCCCTTGGAATGAAATAAATATTGAAAGAGATGAAATATTCCATCAATTTGTTAACTCTTTTGAAATATAATTTGAGTTCTTCCTTCTTTATTTTATACCTCTAGGTGATTTGATTAATTACCAACTCGAAATCGTCAGTGACAATTAGATTTTCTGTCTTCATTTCTTGTGAAAGAATCATTCCCTGTATCAAAGATTCATATATTGCCTCATTATTAGTACATGCAAATTCAAGTCTAATAGCATGTGGATGCATAATCTTCCTTGGACTTACGAGGAAAATTCCAAATCCACTGTCGGAGCTTGAAAAAGGTCCATCGAATGACATCCTCCAATAACCTTCAAACCGATGCTCTTGATTCTTCATGTCTTGAATTTTCCCCAGGCTTTCAATGTGTTCCATGTCTAGGATAGCATAATTTCCTATCCTAGCATCTATATAATCTTCCATTTACTCATTATCCTTCTTTTTGAAAGAGAAGGGATTCCTGGGTTCATAGGGCACCTTAATCATCGATTCTTCATCTATGTATCCCCCAATCATGAATGATCAATAATTCCCAAAATAACTCCATATGTAGGAGGAAGGTCTACCACAATAATATTGAAAACTGCAATAATATGGGGAGTCGTCATGATCCAAGCATAAAATTCCTTGATTTCTCCATAAGATGGCACTTGTCTAGAATCAATTGCATATATAATTTCACTAGTATCGTAATATTTGATACAGTTCATGCTCAATGCTTCCATGACTGCCAGTGGCATAATATTATTGGTTGCACCAGTATCAGCTAGACAATTATGAAGTGCAACATCATGATTTTCAATTGAAATATAAAAGGGAGGAATTTTACCTCTCAACTTGACGGTTGATTTGTTATGGCTTTGTTTTGGACTTGTAACAACAACTTCTTCTTTTTTAGATAGATCATCCAATGATCTAAAAAAAAATTCTCTTTTTTGGGAAATCTTCACCACTTCTGTAAAAGGAATAGTTATCCTTAGTTTACTTAAGTCTTCTACAACATTGTATGTCTTCTGGGTGGATTTTTACGTCACGTGTTGCTTCTTACTTCCAACACTATATTTTATTTTCTAATTTTCCCTTTTCTCATTCATTTTTTCTTTATATTTTTCATTTTCCTTTTCATAATCATTTTTATTCTTGGATATATTTACACATCCTCTTGTTTGGGTGATGTTTTCTTATGAGTTGGGGTCGTTGTCGCCTTCTTCAAATATATACATGGGTGTCTCGCATCCGTCCATTTATATAGTTTCATAACTTTGATCAGGTGAATACTAGTTCTCTTGATCAGCCATTTTCTCATCATATACATCATCCAGAACAATGACATTAGGGGTTGGCTTCCCGGGGACCTAGGCCTTTGAGAATTAACCATGTTTTCAAACCTCACTCTATTTTCTTGGGGAGGGTTCCTTCTTTTCTCTTGGACTAGAATTCTTGGATTTGCTACATAATTATTCCCCCTTCTTATTTTTTTTATATTGTTCTGCATTTTCCTGATAGTTCTATTCATTTGTGAAATGTCAATTATTTGCTTGGTTTCTTGTGTCGCAACACGGTCTACCTTCACATCTCGTATGGTTCCCTTGAAAAATCTGCCTCCAATTGTTTGATTTTGGGTCAGTTGTGGCTTGAATTCTTCATTATTTCTTGAACTACAGGCTCCTTTATTAAGAATACTTAAGCATCCCAGCTTCCTTTTTACTTTTACTAGTATAATGTCGAGGTCAACACCCGTTTCAATCATAATTTCTTCCATCTCAGTGGATTTAATCATTGCTTCCTCCAAGGTATCCATATGACATGTTATGATATCATGTTTCACAGTTGGGGGCATTGCATTCTTATAACAACCAAGTATGAATTGGTCATTGGGTCTTTTATCTTCTATAATATTACTTAAGGTTTTATTGAACCTGAGAATTAAATGTAGTATTCTTTCATTCTTCCTAAAACCAATTTGGGTGAAATTGGTGAGAAGGGTATGATAATCAATTGGAGTGGAGAACATAGTCAGGAACATGGCTTCGAGGTCATTAAAAGAGCCAATTGACCTACTGGGTAATTTTGTATACCATTCATATGCTCTTCCTGATAAGGTTTGAAGAAATAACCTTACTATGGCATCGTCATACTCAACATGATGAAGGTCACAACATCAATAAATAAGTTAAGGTGCCTCTTTGCATGAACTGTTCTTTCTCTGGAAAATTGCTTCAAGGTAACCTTAAGGAGAATAGGGGGATCATGTTTCTTACCTAGAAGATTTAAAGGGGAATATTTGTTCTTCTTCGATTTTCTTGATTTCTTTCAGCACCTCTTCCACCTCCTTGTCTCTCTTCATGTGGTTTGTCTTGTTGTTGTTATTTTCTTTCTTCCATATCCGGAGATGTTCCAAAGATATGATTTCCACTTCTTAGAATACAAATTTGTTTGCTTGTACTTCTGGTAATGGATCCCTTGTATTCATCCAGCTTCAATCTCAACCTTGTCCTTGTGCTTCTCTAGCTATAATTTGGTTTCTTTGGTCTTGTCGCTTGTCTCCTCTGTCTCTGGAGGATTTTCATTTCTTCTTCTCGAACTAAGATCTGGCAAGACCTTTCTAATTCTTATCTAGTATATTCTGTCATTATTACAAAATTATATAGATGATGTAAGATGCTTCGTTTATTAGTCAATCCAATTTTCAGTTGGGTTTGATCAGCCTGGGGAAAAGTCATGTATTTTTCAAAAAATGTTAAACCATATTTTCAATTTTCAGTTCATTCCCCAGTATGGTCGCCGAAAATGTTGACACTTGAATCCATTAGAAATGAAATGGAAACCTCATGAGGATAAAAATACCCTTGAATTTTTATAGAGGTGGTACTCCTCTTTATTTTAATATTTTCTTGGTACTCTAGATCTCCAGAATATGGGACTTTGCATAAGTTCGTCGTAGTAATCAAAGAAATACAAAGATTGCAAGAAAAAATAACACACAAAAAAAATGTTTTATTTTATTTTTAAAGAAAGTTCCTAAGAAATGACCAGGAACCACACACTTTATACATTTAAAAAAGATAGACAAAATTTCCTCACATCCATCACAGTTAAACTAAATATTTCTGATCACATAAAATAAAAAGAAGATTGTTTGCGTGCATAAGAGAACTTTAACAGAGTGGACACTTGGGAAGATCAAATAAATATAATGATAGATCAATCTCAAATACTTTATAATAAAAAATCAGAGTTACAAAGAACAGTCAAAACTGATCCCAAAATAGCTCCATTTAAATTTCTAAAAATATATATAGTTTGTTACAAAGCCTTGAAATTAAAAATGTGTTTTTCCTTAGGACTAGGATTGGGGATCCCATTGAACATAATGAAAATATAAACAAAAAGTAATATTGTATAAGGAATATGGTGGGTGATAATAGAATAGAAAGACCTGGAAAGAAGACAGAAAGAAGTTATTAGACTTCAGTTAAACCTTTCTAGTCAAAGAAGAGAAATAATTGGATGAAATAATTGATAAATAAAGTGTTATCACTCTGTAATTTCTCAGGCTGAGGAAGAAGTTGATAGAGATAACTAAAAAACCACTTTGGATTCTAGGATTTATCCCTCCTAGACTTAGAGATGGATCTCTCTATAATATTTAGCTTTGTTTGCTGGAAATTTTAGGCTAGTTATAATAGTACAGGGTTTGGTTTTTAAATTGTTTGAAATGTTTGGTTGGAACATGGAAAATGGACCATTAGGAAAATGGAGTCACATATATAAATTAATAAAATACAAGGTTAACAKAATAATATTKCAATTCAGGGTAGGCAAATTCATTGGATCCTCAAAGATTTAATGTATGGAAGAGATGGAATATGTCTAGAAATCCAATTAAAAACATATCAATTAAGAATTTTGTTTTCAATATTCAATGGAAATCACRGAAATTATTCCAAGCTGGAGACAGAGTGTACATAAAAACAAATTATGTTTCTTTATATTCTCATAATGATTAAGAATGTAGAAAGAAATAGTGGYAATAGAAAGAAACACATTTACAGGGAAAGGTACACTTCACCAATGAAAATTGACACAAGAATCTTGTAATGTTGCACTATATTACTGACATTTGATCAAAGGAGGMTATGTTAGCTACTCTACAATATTGATCCTATCCTATAAATAGGTCCCAACCCATAATACCTCGAAATGAGAAGTATTCATAAGTTGTTTACAAAGGATCCTGCATAAATGAGCAGGATTTATTTTAAGAAAAATCTAAACTAATTGCATCTCTAATTACAACAATATAGAACTGTTTTAGATCTGATCAAACTTTTAGTGTTGATTTGATGTCAGTCATTGATGATTTGTCTCTTTGACTTCAAATTCGTTGTTGGTCTTTACTGATGACTATGCTTATTTCTGCAAGTATTATGCATTAAGATCTACAAATGATTGATTGCTTGTTGATCCTCTATGGCAAGGTGTCTCGAGTCATCTGAGATATGGAATGAGGTTGAAAATACCTCCACAAACTCTGTTTACTTTTCCTTAAACTTTTCCATCTGTCTTTTCCAGTAATTTTGTCAGGGAAAAAACTTACAATTGATGATGGGTGATGGCGATCACATCTTGGCTCAGTTCAAGATCGTTATGGGGCAGTGGTCAGTCAAATAGTCATGGGGGGAAATGTGATTGGTTATGAATAGGATGATGTGGGGAAAGTGTCCAATAGGGAGATGGGATGCGTATATGATGTATTCTAAGTGATAGGGATAGGAGGATAGGTGGAAGGTATCAAGAATGAGGGGAAAGGTGACATGTAGTGAGAGGGGAAGTATAAGCGGGAGGTCACGGTAGGGAGAATAGTCAGAGAGGTGATGTGATGGCGATAAGAGGAAATAAGAAGGGGGGGAACGAAATGA
>JASDQU011507741.1:27589-41760 GCA_032191745.1 Picea mariana
CGTTGAAGGCGTTTCTTGCATAAATGACGTCCAATAGATAAGATGCCATGTAGAAGGCACGAGTTTCTCCTTCCTTCGGCTGCTGAGCCTGTAGAATGCAGGTGATAAGTTGTTTGGAGATGATAGCACCCCAGTTGAAGGTTGTTCTAGAGATGAAGACAGTATAAACCAAAGGCATCCATGCCTCCGAAAATTTGGAACAATATTTCTCTCCATGCAACTGGCAAAGGAGATCCATTAGATAGATATAAGGTTGTCTGAGGTTGGCTGTCGGGCACCAGCTGAAGTTTCGGTTGGTGAATTTTTTGTCTTCTCTCCACCACGATACCATGATTTTGCTGGTGTCATGCTTCTGGTAAAACTTCAAAACAAAATCCGTGCTCAAACGTTCATCCGGGTCCCTGAGCTTGTAATAATTTTGGACTTCTAGTGGGAGGAAAACCCCCACGATTTCACCATTATCATCATTGATTACACACTTCTGTGCATAATTTTGATCAATGAGCCATTTCAAAAGTTCAATGCAAGGGAAAACTAGAGTCTTTCTCACCACCATGTGTAGGTAAGCCTTGCGGATGTTGACAGAGACCTCATCGTCCAACTTCCTTGTGTCAGGATCACTATGTGGGGCATATTCTGGGAATTATTCGTGCTTGATTTTCTTGAACAGGTCTTCCCAGTGYGGGAACATTTTCTTGGTCCTAATGTTCACTTTTGTGTCCCCAAAGGCTGGGAGCTGAGTGAAGGCTTCTTTTGTGATTGTCTTGATGATGAGCGTCATCTTGGAAGTGAATTCCAATTTCCTTACAACGGTCGGGGAGGAKCTCTCTCCTACTTCTGATTCTTTCATATTTGGGGCTCTAGGATATTTCCTAGTGGTAGGTTTCTTCAGAGGCATCATTCCTGCAACTAAAATCATTTAATTAGGGCYGGCATACAGAGTAATATTAGATCCTAATTTACATGTGAGGTGGAAACAAAAAAAACCAGACTGGTACATACCTACCTGTATGCTTTCTAAAATATGTTGCTTAATACTCACTATACCGTGGATGCCTTCTCCGGGTCGTTCATGTTACTCCTCTGGATGTTCCAAACTTCTTTGCACGCAAAATGCTCTGGCTTATAATAATTTAGGATAATACAATGAGAGAGAACTTACCAATCGCATCAAGTCAATAATGCAAGTAATGGGGCAAAATTCAAAACTACTTACAACCAATTTTCTTTAATTAATTTATGTAGGTTGATGGTGGAGGCGCGGAGGGAGGTGCAATATATATAGGCTAAAATGATCATTTTTATTTGCACACAAATTAGAAACTAATGTGCGATCTTGGAATTAATCAATCGATTAAATGCATCATATCTAGCATATCTTAGAGCTAAAACGTCCCATCGTGTTATTTTCGGAATGGGGAAGCCGAAGATCGGCGTAGAGCTATGGGATTTTCGTTGATACCTTTTATTCTTTTTTACAAAAATAAAAACTTTCAACGCCGAAAATTTTTGAGAGTTGGTGGCCTGGAAAATGTCTTACACTCCTTACGGGTTTAGCTACTCACATTCACCGAAGCCGAAATGATTTTACGGGATCGACCGTCGACAATTCCTTTCTTTCCCAGCAAATGACTACTTCCTTTCATGTTTTGCCAATGCCGAATGAAATCGGTCATCGACAAATTTCTTGTGTAATTCTTATCTCGAAAGAAAAACTCCCCTTTTACCGATGCCGACTAAAATCGATGATCGATGTCCTTAGTTTTCTAGGACTATTTTCTTTCATCTCTGATTCCTCCGAGTGGCGAATTTTGGACGCGTCGGGTAAAACGATTTAGTGTTTGATTCTTTAATCAAATGTTAATCCCTTTACATTGTGATGGTTTTGACATGTTCAGGGAAATGTTTTAAAGAATCAAGGAGAATTTGCATAAAATAATGATAAGCGAAAACAACATCGTTCTGAATTAGACAATACCAAAGATTAAGTGGTACCCAAAATGTAAAAAATGGTAGAGAATTTTTAGGGTGTGTTGAGAGCTCAAAAAATAGCGATTAACTGGGCAAAAGAATAATCTTTTTTCTTCCTTCATACTTGGCTGATATGGAAGCTGGAGGGGGACCCAACTGGTTTTAAATCGGAGCTCCTTTTACCTTTGCATTTGAAATCCTCCAGTTAATGCTTCTGGGTCTACCTGTGGGGTTTTTAACCTCAATTCCCCCTTCGTTCCCAGTAACCCTAACTCATTTCCCTTCCTTCGGATTCTATTTATATTTATTTATTATTATTATTATTATTATTATTATTTTCTTTGTTATTGGAAAAATTGTTGTAGGGCCTGACCATTTATTGGGAGGACGTCAGGTTCTCCCCTCAAATTATGCAATTAATAAGTTCCTGCCCCTATATTTTCAGCAACCTGAAAAGGTCCAATCCACAGGTTCTGAAACTTAGAATGCTTCCCTTTTGGTTCATTCACTTTGTCCCATTTTAGTACCAAGTTTCCTACCTCAAAACTCTTTTCTTTGGCCTTATGCTTATCAAACCAACGTTTCACTATCTATTGGTGAGCTAGAAATTTTGACTTAGACCTCTCTCTCTCTTCTTCTAGAATGAGTATATTATTGATTCTTTGTTGCATGGTTGATGAGGTTTCCTCGTTGGAATCTTAGGCCAATTGAAGAGATGGCAAATAGAGCCCATTTGGGAGGATGGCTTCTTGCCCGTAGACTTGAAATTATGGGGAGTTTCCTATGGCTTATTTGGGTGTGACCCTATCGGCCCATAGGGAATTATGAAGTTGATTATGCTAATTTATTTGGTTATCTGTAACTGTCTTCTTTAATATCCTTACCAGATTTTTGTTAGTCGACTCTGCCACACCGTTTCCCTGAGGGTAATAATTTGCAAAATACTTGATTATGATTTCTTTGTCTAGAGCAAACTCTGTCAATAGTGTAGAGGAGAAGTAAGATGCATTATCAAATACCATAACAGAGGGGAGACTAAACCTTGTGATTAGTTGTTGTTCTATAAATTGGATCACTACCTTCTCGTTTACATGAGTCAGAGGGATGGCCTCCGCCCATTTTGTGAAATAGTTGGTGGTAGTAAGAATGTATTTGTGTAGTTTAGAAGAGCTAGGTGTAATTTCTCCTATGATTTCCAACCACCACTGCTCAAAGGGCCTCGAAACAGTCACAGGATGAAGTGGGACTACTTCCCTTTTCTCCTTTCCAGTGCTCATTTGACAAGTCTTATAGTTTATAGTGTAAGTGTGCGCGTCTTTAAACAAGGTGGGCCAGTAATATCTGGCTCTCAGAATCTTATGAGCAGTGGTGTTTCCAACAAAATGTCCTCCAACGGGGCCATCATGAAGTTCCTTTAGCACCTTTTCAACATCTTCATATTCGAGGCACCTCAACAATACCCCGTCATAATTAATCCGGAAAAGCACCGAATTTATAAGACAATATTGTGCATATTTTAATCTAAGGGATCTTCTCTCTCTGGGGTTGAGGTTTTTGGGACAAGTCTCATGATGTAGTAGGTAAGACAAGTCCTTGTACTAGGAGTCTCATCTTGTGGATATGTATGCTACTTCTCCACACCATAGAACTATTTCATTCTCCCACCTGGAGTCTTCATTTACTTGATCCTGGGCTTCAGCTGCGAGCTTGCACAGACCTTGTCCTTTTACTAACTTGGCAGGTTGTATGTCTAGATCAAATTCTTGGACTACTACCATCCAGTTCCCTCTTATTTCTCCCATTTCCTGTTGGGTGAACAAAGATCAGACTGTAGGGTGTGGTACAATCATCTGAGTGTGATTCTTGAGGATGTAAGACCTGAAATGATTTACTGCCTTATAGACCGCGTAGGCCTACTTGTCTATGGAAGGATAGTTGAGCTCAGCTCCTTGAATATTAGTGCTTATAAATGATACTGAGGCTTCATTGTTGTCATCATCCTTCTGAGTTAAAATCACAACTAGCGAATGGTCCAAAGCAAAAGTGTAAAGAGAAAAGTCCCTGTTGAAATCGGGACTTTTCAGCACCAGGGCCCAGGATATGGTGGCTTTGATATTGTTGAAAGTGTCTTTTCATTCATCATTCCACTTAAATTTGGAATCCTTGGGGATCATTTTCTGTAAGGGTTTGATGATCTCGGTGAAATCATGAGTGAATTTCCTTACAAAATTGATTTGCCTAAAAAAGGACTGCATAGCCTTCTTGTTATTGTGTAGCGGAAGTTGAGCTATGGATTTAATCCTTCTGGGGTCTATGCGAATTCCCACTTGAGATATAATATGACCTAACAACTTGCCTTCTTCAACACCGAAGATAGTTTTCTTAGGATTGAGTGAAATACCGTATTTTCGGCATCTTTCAAAAATTTGAGTTAAGTGTTGGATGTTTTCCTCTCTATTCTTCGAATACATCGTTATGTCATCTAAATACACTACCATGCACTTACCTATAAGTCCCCAAAATTCCATGTCCATCTCCCTTTGAAAGGTCGCTCCTGTGTTAATCAAGCCGAAAAACATGCATTTATAAGCAAAGGTTCCCCATTCAGTCCGAAAGGTGGTTTTTAATCAGTCTTCCTCTGAGACCAACACTTGGTTGTATCCTGAGAAACCATCTAGGAGGGAGAAAATTTCCGAGCCTGACACAGTCTATAGGAGTTTCTCCATCGGCGGGATGGGATAATTATCCTTTTTTGAAGTTCTGTTGAGATTCTAAAAATCTACGCATAGTCAGATTTCTTCCGACTTTTTTCTTACTAGAACAAGATTTTCCACCTAGGTGGAATGTCTAATCTGAAAAATTATCTTTGCATCTAGAAGCTTCCTTAATTCCTAATACATGAGAGGTTCTATGGATGGGTGATACTTTTAGAGATTTTGCTAAAAAGGTTTTACTTCAGGCTTCAATGGGATGGTGTGTTGAATAATGTGGGTATCATAGGTTTTCAAATCCTTATAGGACCACGCGAAAAGATCCTGGTATTGTCTAAACAATCTGAGGTAGGTTTTCCTTTCCTCTTTAGATACAATTTTTTGAGATTTACAAGCTTTGGGTTTTCTAGGGTTCCAAGATTTACAGTCTCATGGAGGGGGCAAGAGCTACTGATCTTTGTGTTCTTAGGTCATTTGAATCATTCCTTTAGATCAAATAGGTTTTCTAAATTAGCTACCCCCTTCGGGATCATGTGAGCCTTTAATTCATCCACATGATGTTTTGTCCGAGGCTCATTTTCCGTCGATTTCTCTTGGAACTCTTCATCGTCAATAGAAATATCTTTGAAATTCTTGGTGGGTAAAGAAACTTACAATCTATTCATCTCCCTCAAATACTTTCCAATTAGAAATGTTATTGGGCATTGATGGTTTGTAGAGAATCTCTACAGTGAATCAGGAGGCTTCATAATCTTCTAAAGGTGACAACCTCGAAGCGGTTGTGTCTAAGGAGTCAGCAAGAACATTATTTTCCTTGGGGATCGTATTGATATTAAAAACCTCAAAGTGCTCTATTAGCCTATGCACCTCCTGCTGGTAGTTCTTGAGATGAGGTGAATTGAAATGTATAGTATTTCTCACTTATCTAATAACAATTTTGGAGTCTCCAAAAACTTTCAATTCCTTGAGATTCATATCCATGGCTTTCTTTAACCCCTGAACTAGAGCTTCATACTTGGCAATGTTATTGGTACATTCAGATTCTAGCCTATAGGATAAGAAATGAAGTTTACCCTTCTGATCGATGAGGATGCACCTTGCTCCTGACCCTTCTTGTGATTTAGATCCATCAAAGTAGAGGGTCCAAATTTGCAGACAACAGTCACTCCTTTCTTTTCCATCACCAATTTTTTTCTCTTCGATTTCCTTTTCCATAAGTCCTACCGTAGGGTTGTGATAGAATAAAGAGTCTTATGTCGGTATCAATGATTCCTCTTGAAAAATCACTTTGGAGTTTTGGGTAATCAGACATTAGATAGGAGAGGAGCAAAGTTCCTGAAGTGGGAATCACAGAAATAATTGCCTAATATGGGGAAATTGGTAGATGCTATCTTGTTTGGGTTTTCAAGGTAAGTGAATGTGTGCTTCAGATATCTCTCCCTATCAATTATGATAATGTTCTTATATCCTTTCAGGTGTAGCCAAAGGTGTGCCCAGTCTATACTAAAATAATCATTTAGCTTCTCAGACCAATCCTGGCACAACAAAAGCCCATATGCCTCAAGGATATCTACAACAATGATGTCAATCACCTGCACGAAATTAGGGTGTGTCGCTATCCTGATCATCACATCTTTGAGTTCTCCCATGACCTTAACCTGGGTCCGGTCTAGCTGTATCACATGATTATCACTCTTGAGGGGGAAAATGCCTAATTTATTACAAACGACCACGAGAATTACATCAAAAGATGCCCCAGAATCCACCAAACAGTTGTGAAGATTCTTGTTGAAGACTTCAAATGTTAAAAGGAAAGGTGGGACAAAAGGCCTTTCCTTCCTATTGTTGCTATAGGTATTTACGGTTGGCTTGTTGGCCGAATCTATTTGGGATATGTTCTTCTTATGACCATTTCCAGTCATAGGGTCTACTACCAAGATCAAAGCTTGCAACAGAAAGTCTTTCTGCTAAGGAATCCTACATATGTCCATAACTGATATATTAGCCTTTAGCTTCTTTAGATCTTCTACTACGTTGTACTCCAGTTTAGGGGATTCCTGGGTATGAATACTTATAGTATTTTTACCAGGGGCGAGAGATGTTTTTGGGTGATCGAGAGTTAATTTAACTTGCTAGGCCTGGGTGGTATCGATATCCCTCGAGCCGGGTTGACTTGTGCTACGTGTCTGCATTACTAAAACTTTTGAGGGTTGTTCTGAAGACTTAAACAGATCATCCAAAGGAAATATTAAGTCAGGGTCCCATATCAACATGGTTGTGTCTCATGGTGGGTCAACTTCATCCTAGTCGGCAATATCCATGGACAAACTGCTCGACTGTTCAGTCAGGGAGACTTCATCCAAAAAGTGATTGGCCATCAAATTCATGGCGTGAACCCACTGGGGGAATTCCCTCTCAGAGTGATTTTTTGGTGATAAATACAGAGAGAATCAGATGCCACATTCCCTAGGTCAATGTTTAAGTTGGCTGGGGGAGGTTCAATTGCTTTGAAAGGCTATTTTCTCTTAAAGAAAGGTTTATAGGGATTTTGGCCTTGGTTTCCCTCTCCTGTGCTTCTTTTCATGTCTACAATCTCATTTGATAACTTCTTAACCATGCATTGTAGATCCTCTATATTCTCATCACCCTTGTCGGGAGTTTGTTTAGTCGATTTCCCCGACAGCCTAGTCAAAAGGAGTCCTCTCCTAGGCGGGAGATGAATTTCCATTTTTACTAAAGAGGCTTGGCTTTCCTTACATCCTTTCATCTAGAATTATATCATCTTGGCCTCCTATAAATTTTACTCAAGGGCTCGCTTGGAGGATCTTTTTACAAACATAGAAATAGAAGTCGAAAGCGCATTGGCATAAATCTCAATATGCAACTCCTGAGTAGGCTTCATCGCAGGTTGGAATCTGTTTAAAATAGTCGTGAATATTTTATTGAAATCTGTGACCCTCTCTTTTGGGATCATGGTGGTTGTGAACAACTTAGCCATCAGGGCTCCTGTAGTAGTCTCTTCCACAAATTTTTCTAGGAAGTCCTTTTGGAACTTAGTCCAACTGGTTATGGATCCTACTAGAAAGTTAAAATACCAAGTGGAAGATGAGTTTTCAAATGTGTAGGGTTAGGAACACTTGTTTCGATCGACACTCGGCCTGGCCCTAATTGAATTGCCATGACTATCAGTGAATCGGTTGGTGGCAATGTAGATTCAAGGTCATCTGACCTGTTGACATTACTGGGGTCTGTGAGCTCGGAGTCACCTACCCCTGCTGGGCTCTCTTCTGGGTTACTGGTCAGAACACTTGATAAGAGGGTTGGATCATTCGATGCTAGATGCATCATTTACTAAGCATGTTGGATCAAGAGCATCCCTCTTTCTAGTGCACCCGAAGTTCTGAGAAAAATCCAGTTCTGTATAGGGGCTTCCATCGTTTCGACCGATTCAAATGTTACCCTTTCTTCCCTAGCCCTGATAATTTCTTGTGTTGCTTGATCCAAGGGTGTCATTTTCTCTTCCCAACTCATGAACTTTAACTTTGTTACTCTGGGGTCAACACTTCTTGCCACCAACTCATTCGAGTCTTGAGCATTTTCAGTGAAAATTTCATCCTCAAACCGGTCATGGGCATAAGGTCAACAGGACGATACTTGTGATGCATGTTTTGAGACCAAACCTTTGGGGTCATGCTTGCAAAAATGTCCTATTTGGAACCAAAGTTCAAATTGACTTAATCCCTCTTTCTTGGCTTGCACAGTGTCTTTAACCTAGTAGAAGCCGATATGAAACCCATAGGGGATGAATTCTCGCTTCTTATCCTTCACCAAAGTGGCGTTGTAGCCTTGCAATATAGTTTGATAACATATTTCCCCTAGTACCGGTTGGTCGGGGACATATATAGGTAGAAAATGTGGTGCTCCGGTGGCGCCAAAAACTCTAATGTAGGTTTCGCACTCATCCAAGTACCAGTGACAAACTTTCGATATAACTTTTTAGCCGCATCAGAGAGCCTTGGGAACTCTTTCTTGAATAGTAAAAAATGAATAGGTGTGATAAATTGATCACAAATGAGAGAGTAGGATCTTTTATACCTATTCTCCCACAAAATGCCAAAGTAGACATGGACCAGGAGCTCGGAAGTGTGCCAACTCAGGCTCATCCCGACAAAGGCATTTCTTTCACAGACGACATCCAATAGATTAGACGCCATGTAGAAGGCAAGAGTTTCTCCTTCCTTCGGCTACTGAGCCTATAGAATGCAGGTGATAATCTATTTGGAGATGATAGCACCCTAGTTGAAGGTTGTTCTTGAGATGGTGACAGTATAAGACAAAGGCATCCATGCCTCCGAAAATATGGAACAATATTTCTCTCCATGCAACCGACAAAGGAGAGCCATTAGATAGATATAAGGTTGTCTAAGGTTGGCCATCGAGTACTAGCCAGAGTTTTAGTTGGTGAATTTTTTGTCTTCTCTCCACCAGGACTGTGGAGTTCTGATGGGATCCAGTGCATTAATGATGGTATGATCGCACCCACAAGGATCACGCCCCCTCCCCCTCTTCAACGGACATCACCGGGCCATGGGGGCGCCATGATTTTGCTAGTGTTGTGCTTCTGGTAAAACTTCACAACAAAATCTGTGCTCAAACGTTCATCCGGGTCCCTGAGCTTGTAATAATTTTGGACTTCTAGTGGGAGGAAAACCCCCATGATTTGACCATTATCATCATTGATTACACACTTCTGTGCATCAGTGTGATCAATGAGCCATTTCAAAAGTTCAATGCAAGGGAAAACTAGATTCTTGCTTGCCACCATGTGTAGGTAAGCCTCGTGGATGTTGATGAATACCTCATCATCTAGCTTCCTTGTGTTAGGATCGCTATGTGGGGCATATTCTGGGAATTATTCGTTCTTGATTTTCTTGAACGTGTCTTCCCAGTGCGGGAACATTGTCTTGGTCCCAATGTCTGCCTCTGTGTCCCAAAAGGTCAGGGGTTGAGCGAAGGCTTCTTTGGTGATCATCTCGATGATGGGCATCGTCTTGGAAGTGAATTCCAATTTCCTTGCAACGGTCGGGGAGGATCTCTCTCCTTCTTCTGATTCTTGTAGCTTTGGGGCTCTAGGATATTTCCTAGTGGTAGGTTTCTTCGGAGGCATCATTCCTACAACCTAAATCATTCAATTAGGGCTGGCATACAAAGTAATATTAGATCCTAATTTACATGTGAGGTGGAAACAACAAAACCAGACTAATACATACCTATATGCTTGCTACAATTTGTTGCTTAATACTCACTATACAGTGGACACCTTCTCTGGGTCATTTGTCTCACTCCTCTGGATGTTCCAGACTTATTTGCACGCAGAATGACCTGGCTTATAATAATTTAGGATAATATAATGAGAGAGAACTTACCAATCACATCAAGTCATTAATGCAAGTAATGGGACAAAATTCAAAACTACTTACCGCCAATTTTCTGTAATCAATTTTACGTAGGTTGACGGCGGAGGCATGGAGGGAGGTGCACTGTATCTATAGGCTAAAACGATCATTTTTCTTTGCACATGAATTAGAAACTAATGTGTGATATTATAATTAATCAATCAATTAAATGCATCATATCTAGCATATCTTAGTGCTAAAGTGTCCCAACATGTCATTTTTGGAATGGGGAAGCCGGAGATCAACACAGAGCTATGGGATTTTCGTTGATACCTTTTTTTCTTTTTTATAAAAAGAAAAAGTGTCGACGCCAAATTTTTTTGAGAGTTGGTGGCTTGGAAAATGTTTTACGCTCCTTATGGGTTTATCTACTCACATTTCGCCGATGTCAAAATGATTTTATGGGATCGGCTGTCGACGATTCCTTTCTTTCCCCGCAAACGACTACTTCCTTTAGTGTTTCGCCGATGCTGAATGAAATTGGTCATCGACAACTTTCTTGTGTAATGCTTATCATGAAAGAACAACTCCCCTTTTACCGATGCTGACTAAAATCAGTGATAGACGTCCTTAGTTTTCTAGGATGATTTTCTTTCATCTCTGATTCTTCCGGGTGCCGAATTTTGGACTCGTTGGGTAAAACGATTAAGTGGTTGATTCTTTAATCAAATGTTAATCCCTTTAAGTTATGATGGTTCTGACATGTTCAGGGATTTTTTTTAAAGAATCAAGGAGAATTTGTAGAAAATAATGATAAGAGAAAACAACATCGTTCTGAATTAGACAATACCAAAAGATTAAGTGGTATCCAAAAAGTAAAAAATGGCAGAGAATTTTTAGGGTGTGTTGAGAGCTCAACAGTTTCTTTGAAGATACAACCTTGATGTAGTCATCATCATATTGATCATGCTTGGGTAGATCATCCATATAAGAAATTTCATCAAGCATACACATTAGATCAACTAATTGCTCCTCCACAAGATGATTTTGAGTTTCATCTTTGTCCATGGTATGAAGTGAATACATAAAACAATCATTTTCAGATCTATGATACCAAGGATAAGCAACAAGATAATTTGGAACAGTGACCCTTTCTTTTTCTACAAAAAATGGAACATGGTGTTTTTTAACAGTAGGTTCATCTCTCATGATAATATTTTTCATCATCTCTTTCACTGTGCTTGCCAGAATGTCTAGTTTCACTTATGAAGATGTCATATGATCCTTCTTTGTGTTTTCCTTTTTTTTCCCTTCAACTTTGAATTTTTTATCAACAAATCAGCTTCTACACCTATTGCATTGTTATGTATTTCTTCAAGTGTTGTAGAATTCCTTTCTCTTAAATGAAATGCCATTTCTGGATCAAAGGCATCTGGGTAGTGTAAGAGAGCTAAACCAGGAGGAGGTTTTATATCAGCAGGCATTGAATGGTAAACTTGATTGAACCTGGTTGAAAAGTGTTTCACTATTTCTCCTGGTTGTCTTTTCAAATGATCAAATTATTCTAGAATGAGAAAAATATTCCTCTTGATCACCCATTTATTAAGGAAGAGATTCAAAAACTGATTGAAATCATAGATGCTTGCAGCTGACAAATTTTTGAACCATTCCTTAGCTTTACCTTGCAAAGATAAAGAAAAAATCATGATAGAGACATCACATTTTTCACCCTCAAAAAGGTCAAGAAAATGTTCAAAACCCTGAATGTTTTTTTCAGCAGTGATGTTACCATATTCTCCATCGAATCTAGGAATATATTTGTAATAATTTGTAGGGAAATCATGGACTGTAGGAAGTTAGACAAGAGGCTTGTATCTATGTGGAATTTTAATAGGTGTAGGAGTATGTACAGGAACTGTAAAATTATGATTAATATTTTGAGGTTCATAAGGATGAATATGATCAACATAAGTTTTAGTAGTATGGTATTGACCATGATCAAGAAAAGAGAACAAGTCATTCAAAATAAATCCTATTATGTCTTGGATAAAATTCCAACTTGAATACCTCATCTTCACTGATTTTCTTGTCATGTTTCAGGTTCTTTCTCCAGTGGATTCTTTGATTTAGATTCGATTGGAGTCACCAGGTAGATGATTCAGTCTTCTTGTGTCTGATCACTATCCACCATCAGTAATAAGATCTAGAAATTGATACACTTTTTTGAGGAAAATTCCCTAGTATGGTCGTCACTATCACTCTGTAATTTCTTAGGTTGAGGAATAAGTTGACAGAGGTAACTACAAAACCACTATGGAGTCTAGGATCTATCCCTCCTCGACTCAGAGAGGGATCTCTCTATAATATTTAGCTTTGTTTGCTGGAAATTTTATGCTGGTTATAATAGTACAGGGTTTGGTTTTTAAATTGTTTGAAATGTTTGGTTGGAACATGGAAAATGGGCCATTGGGAAAATGGAGTCACAAATATGAATTAATAAAATACAAGGTTAACATGATATTGGGAATGAGGGGAAAGGTGATGTGTGGTGAGAGGGGAAGTATAAGTGGGAGGTGATAGTAGGGAGAGTAGTCAAAGAGGTGATGTGATAGGAGAGAGGGTGAGTGGAGGACAAGTGTCGAGTAAGGAGAGGAGGAGTGTAGGTGGGGGAGTGGCTGTATCGAATTGAGGGGGTAAGTGGTATTTAGGNCCCCCCCACCGTTAAAGGTAGAAAGGTCAGAGGGTACAAAAAAGGATGAGGATCGTTGATCTAAAGAGGATTTGATACCACTGTGGAAATATATGCACAGAATTTATGCGCTACAGACCAGTCTTTTCAACTTTGGTCAAAAACAAATATGTGCCATAAAAATAAATATTTGCATTTAACCTACATTTTGAGCTAGGTGTAAGTCTAAGGCACCCTATATATCATTGGGAAGCTTCCCCTGAATGTTATTCCATTAAAACACCTGCAATCTTTTGTGAACATGAATTGATATGCAAAAATCCCCCGAAAATTCCATAATTAGTTTTGGTCATCAAGTTCCAAAAACTAAATGGTTACTTGGATAAACATGTTTTTTAGGCTATGACACATAGTGATTCATAGTCTAAGTCTCGCCAACAGATTTCCAAAATAGATAACTGCATAAACAGATTACCTATAATTATAGGACTCTAACAGAAAGAAATATGTGATTAGAATAAACTTACAATGGTGGTCTCTTGTCTCTTCACTTGTTTTTTGTTGTCCTTTTATTGTCTTCATTAACGGATACAAGAACTATCTCAACTATTTATTTGCCTTCGTTGGTCAATTTGTCGATTATTTTTTTGAACCATTCTTCAATATAGTTTTTCATTGGTGCGATGTTTATCTCATGCCGGATTTTAATGTTGAATAACTCACCTTCCAAGTCTCTTAAATTAAGAGAAATACCATTTAATGCTTCCTCAATATCTTGATTTTTCATGGAATAATCCACTAGCCAGTTTTCTATGTCATCTTCATTATATTCGAGTATGCCATAAAAATTTTAAACCGATAAACCTTTAAATATCTCAACTTGTTCGTCAAAGTGTTGCTTTGTTAGGAACAATGAGTTGAGAATTAATTTAGGGTCATGTACTTCGTTAGTACCTCCTTCTAGGTCTATCTCTATGAGACTCTTGAACATTTCTTCCCTTTTCAGTATGGCTTCATCGCATGCTTGAACAATATTATTAAAATTTTTAATATTTTCCTTCCAACAAGCATTTAGTTATTTTATCCAACTTGGGGAGGGTAGATCCTCCTCTCTTCTTCTTAGTTTTTTCATTTTAGATACTTGTTGGAAAACTGAGAGGGGGGGGGGAGTGAATCAGTTGTTACCGTGCTTAAACAATTATGCTTATTTTGAACTCTTTGCAGAAACACTGAATGATGATCACATTAATGCAGGGAAATAAACAATGGCACATTCAACATCAGTCACGCATATATGAGAAACACAGAGACAGATATTTCCCGAGGAAACCCATACAGGGTAAAAACCTCTTTTTCTTTATATGATAAGTAATAGTTACATTCTTTACATTATCATACATATGA
>JASDQU011507741.1:45247-63670 GCA_032191745.1 Picea mariana
TGTGTGTTCAAGCACCCAATTGAAACTTTGAGGACACCAGTCCTCCCTAGCTCCTCCCAACCACCCTGAAATATAAATCTTTTCTACTGAAACTTATTATAGTGATATGATGTTCAACAATGGCTTACTATACTTATCACTGTTCTGCTACATTTCGTTGCTCTGTCTGATCATCATCTTTCTGCACACATCACTTGCACTATCTGTTCTTCCAATTTTTATGTTCTATGCTCCATGTCCATTCACTGCACAGTTCCTCTTCTGTGCTATTCAGCTGCTGCACTCTCCTCCTTCTTCACACATGAATCACCTTCACCAACCACAACCACAACAACCACCAACAACAACAGTAACTTCATCTCTTCTCTGTACCGTGTATATATAGCTTCTGTGCATCTTATGCATGCAATGTTCGCAATGCCTCTGCATGCTGACTCCATGTCGTTATCCTCCACCTCTTGAGTGCTCTGTCTGATCATCATCGTGACTCTTCAGCTTCTCTGGTGGTTCGCCCCGCATGTCCAGCATCACTGTATGTTATACTGAGATTCCTCAACCTCTATGGTAGTTTGAGACTCTTCGTCTTCTCTGTGACAGCCGAACTCACCTTCTCTGTTTCAGTTACAGGCCTCAATGCTCATCAGCTATCAATGGCCTCCACGAACATCTTCATTCCTCTCAGAGACTCTTCACCCCCTTTGTCAGTCATCCCGAAGTGTCTTTGCATCCTCTGGTAGAAACCATCAATGGTTTCTAGTAGTTTCACTGTGTCGTGCAACAGTAGCCCTCAGATCTCCTTCAGGTTAATCTACATCGCTGGATGAGCTTTATTAATCTTGCCTTTAAACTGGGTTTTGACATTTTGGCATTCCTATTGCATTGTGTTCTTGCCTCTCAAAGTCGCGATCCCCGAAACTCCAATATGGATTTACATCTACAGTCCAGATCCAAGCTTGATTTAAAAGTTGTGATTGAATCGCCATATCGCATATCGCGATTTCGACATTCTTGTTGCCTTGTTTTATATTTCTCTTGATTTCGCGATCCGCGAAACTCTGATATGGATTTATGTCAACGGTCCAGATCTAATCTCTATTCAACGGCTATGATTAAATCGCGATTTCGTGTATCGCGATTTCGACATCCTTGATGTCCAGTGTTTTTGTCACTTCAAAGTTCCGATCCCCGATACTCCATAAAGAAATTAGATTAATGGTCCATGTCACTTCTTAACTTAACGGCTGCGATTAAATCGTGAATTCGCATATCAAAAAATCGGGGTTCCTGATGTCAATAATCTTTTTCATGTCCAAGTCTCAATCCCCGATGCCTCTCCATTGAGTGGAATCAATGATCCAGATCAAAGCTTGATCTGACGGCTCAGATTACATACTGATTTCGCTTATTGCGATATCGGGATTCCTGATGTCAATTTTCTTTGACAACTTCAACACTCGATCCTTGAAACTCTGACAAGGTGTCCATTTGCTGACGTCACACGTGGATTGACACGTGTTGAATACTGCCACATGTCACTCTGATTCGTGACTTACATGTGCCTAAAATGTTGAATCAGTCTAACACTTGTCATTACCTAGTTGTGACACGTGTTACTGGTTGACATGGTCTGCTGACGTGAGTCGAGTCAACGATTCAGATGTGTTCTTGATTTGATGGCTCAGATTGCGTCGGGATTTTTCATATCGAGAAATCGGGATTTCTGTTGCATTGTTTCTTTGACATTTCCAACACGTGATCCTCGAAACTCCAATAGGGAGTCGGATCAACGATACACATAACCCCCTGAGATGGACAGTCCTCCTGCTTCCAGGATTTGTGATCCCTCTACTCCTTGCACTTTTAAAGATCGTGCAAGTTTTCCTTGATCCAACGGTGGTCGGACCTTGCGCTCATATTTGATGCCTGAGATCTATTCTTCTCTTCAGTACCCTCTTCTTGTCTTCATTCATATCTGACGGCCATCATGAATTCAGGATGAGATCCAATGATCACTGGCACTTCTCCTTCGAAGCGTACTTTGTCCTTGTTTTGCCTTCGCTGCATACTCTGATCTTGCCATCAATGACAAGCTTACTTTGCCTGATAATAACCTTCCAACAATCCTTTGCACTATCTCTTCTGAACTTAGCGGGCTTTCTCTGCAGCGTCTTCCTAAAATACTTCTGGTGCCCGTCTCTTACATTCTTCCTGTACTCATGCCATCTTCATTGCCATACTTGCCATCAATGACAAGCATGCACTAACTGTTAAACATTTTCCAACAATACTTTGGTTCCAAAGGGTAATACACTATCAATGTAGAAACCTTATTCATTCTTCAGACCGGCTTGCAAATATTCATGGAAGGCATGTTCTCTCGAGGCAAAAGAAACAATAATTTTTCAAACCTCTCATGCCTTTTTTATCAATGTCATTATCTTATTAATATTTCTTTCTACATAAATTCTGGCTTATGTGAGTATGATTGAAGACACTTTCAACTTAACAACAGGTGTGGTAGGTTTTACTATTGAAAAAGGACTGGCAAGAAGTGGAAGAGGCATTAAGGTATCTTCCATCTCCCTGATCCTTTTTTTTGACTTAGTGTTTTCTGCTTACAGACCACCAATAGAATCATCAAGAGAATCCTTGGTTTCTCTGTGAATTTTAGATATTTGGGATTGCCACATATCTTTTAGGTCAACCTTTGAAACAAATTTTACCTTCTTATTTTTTTGATCGCCTTTTTCTATTATCATTGTTTTTAGATTCCTTGTCAAAAACAACACTTTGGAAAGTAAATGACTCTTATTCACTGAAGATATCATTCTCAATGATCTCTAATGATTAATTGTTTTGGGCCATATTTCCGAGATAATCAATCGTGGGAAACATTTTCTCAATATCCACTTTGAGCTCCATGTCTTCAAGAGAGAAGCTATTGATGTCATTTTCTATGAGATTTTCTTCTTCCTCTTGCACAACATTCTTCCCATTGTTTTTCAAAGGGAGCATGTGTGAGCTCTCAATTTTTATAAGGGGGGAATTCTTCTCTCTTCCACCACTTGAACTGCTATTGGTAATTTTCCTAGTTGGGTGAGTCATTGGAGCATTGCTTTAGGAAGTGGTAGTTTTAGGAGTAACAACTGGAGACCGAGTGCTCTTTTCATTGCGATCCTTTCCTTTTTGCTTGTAAAAATAGTTAGTAGTAAGTACTATTTCCAAGCCACCAGCATTGTGTACAAGAGCACCTTGGTTGTTATATTCTTCTTCATTCAAAATGGTATGAATGAACGAGTTGATGAATCATACTGACAACATATGTTCCACAAATATTTTTTTCAAATTTACATTGTTGAAGTTGTTCACAAACTCATCAATTTTATGTATGTTCATGAATATGAAGTCTCTAATTTTCCATGGCAAGGGGATGAATTGATTTATCCTTTTTTTCATGGAAAAAGTGCAGCCAAAAAATCTATTTCCTTACCACTTCCATAACAAACAATTTATCAGATACATGGTATGGAAGAAAAGAAGGATTTTCCTTGGAACAAAAGATCTTGATGACACTGTGATTTTCCATCTGTTCTATCATTCCCTTTTTCTCCAAGAATTTATTATCCTGGTCAGATATCCTGGGGGTATTTTTACCAAACATCAGTCCTTTGAAGACTGAAATGAAATCATTGTAAACTTCGTAAAAATAAAGAGAAGTCGCGTGTCTCCAAAATTCTTGATACCATAAGGTAACTAGATCTATTTCACAGTTCACCCTATTACATATAGTCAATTTTGGAAATTTACAGCAGAATACTATCGCAAATACCAAATAGGAAGCCATAAAGAATTTCTTATCCCTTTTGTAATGTGATAATTGGGATGAGATTTAAATGGAAACCAATTTTCCCTAGTCAAAGATAGCCTCATCTTTAACTGTAAAATATAGAATATAAATAAATCATGCAGAAATGGTGGCGATGCTTTCCTAACCTGTCAACCTGGTAAACAACCAAGAAATTTCCTGAAAGGGGTTTTTAAAAGAGTTGACCTAAATCCTGGTTATGTCTTTTAGAATAGCCATGGGATTCTCCAAAAACTCAAGCAAGAGATCCATGCCATTGTCATGTTTCTTCATAAAATATCGGCAATCCTCTCCTTTGATGGTAAATGTTGGCTCAAGGAGATTCAACATCTTATGAAAAACTTGTGGTGAAAGGGAAATGGGGAGTGATCTTGAAGTTGTAAAATTCATTGGCTCGACATGTACTTCTCAACACACCATGCAACAAGTTTTTTGCAGATGAATACCTCAGGAACACACCCAACACGAGCAATTCCTAATGTCCAGATTACAATTTTTTGTGCAGGAGGAGATAAGTAATATGACTACTCTCTAGACCATTGAAATTTCTGGTCTTCATGACCAAAAATATTCAAAGTATCACCACATAATTGTTGTCTATCTATTTCTGCCATAGGTTGAAGAGAGTGTTATTTCAAATCAATGATAACTTGAAATGAATCCTTTAGGAGAGATAAAAATAATATAACCTTTGGAAAATTGTGATTTAATGAAATTTAATGAAAAATATCTTTGATCCCTTTGCTATTAATGATGATCTTTACGGAGCCTGCATGATCAGTTATTGGCATTAAAACACACTAAATTCATATTGGGAAAAGCATGAATATGGCGGAGACAAACAAGATCAATTTGAATTTGGGGCCTTTTATGAACCCGCCAACCCCGTAACCCATTGTTGCGAATGATAAAAAATAATATAAGTGTTGCAAAGTAGTCGATCGGACTTGGATACAGGAGAAGTGAAATACTTAGGGGCTCAATACCTGCGAAAATTCTAACAGTCATAATGTAGATCACGGGCCTTTGGGTTCAAAGTGGATATTGTAGAAATTAGAAGATGAAATCTTGAACACGTGAACCCGTGGTTGAAAAAATGGCTAAGTATATTATAACAAGGCAGTCAGGTGGACTCATGACATAAGAACATGGATGGAGATGAAGACCCACAAGTCCGCCAACCCATGAACCCATCAATTTTTTGAATACGACTAAGTATGGTAACTAGAAAGAGAAAAGCGAAGGGAGAAAAGAAAAGGGGAATGAGGGTAGGTATAGAAGAGGGAAAATAAATGGAAAAATAAGTTGGGAAAATAGAAAAGGAAGGGAAATTTTGGAAGTGGGAATTCATCTCAATAGGGTTATTCTCCAAAAATTGTCCACCAACTAGGTCCTGCAAAGACAAATGGGCACGCCCTCCAAGGATATCAAGTCATAACATCATGATAAGTGAATCCAATCAATAGATAATCCATCTAAGCATGTGCATCAAAGATCACTATATCAAAAAATTAACATCTCAAACACAATATACGACTTGTCAAGCTTGAATATGGGAGGGTTGACGAGGTGTCCTATTGGGTAGATTTTTCCCTAAGTCAAGGAGAGTTTCCAAGAGATACCTCTCTAAGCCATGTAAATTGGATGAAGTGGTTGGGCTCAAGACTCAATAGACATAGGGCTCATAACATATTAGGGTTTGTAGTGTCTCATTCATGAGTTCCTTTTAGAGGGTGTGTGGTACCTTCGTCCGCAATGCACTTTATCCAAGCCTATCAATTACATTTTATATTTGTTTCTTTATTTTCTTTTAATATAGCATAAGGAGAGTTTGAAAGTCACTACCTTGGCGTGGTGACCAAGTGATGGAAATGTCACCCACAAACACCTAATGTAAATGAGAAGGTTGGTTTGTGATGATAACCCCTTTCTCTCAGCCATGTAACTGAGAGCCATTACCCTGGTTTGATGACCAGATGATGGTAATGTCATACCCCTAGATATTCATGGACATGATAGGTCGGCTCATTATGAGACCTCATATCCTTCATAGGATGAAGTGGTTGGGGTCAAGACTCAATGGGAATAGGGATCATAACATATAATGGCTCATAGTGTCTCATTCATGGGTTCCTTTGTAGAGGGTATGTGGTACCTTCATCCACAATGCACTTTTTCCAAGCCCATCAATTGAATCTTATCTTTGTTTCTTTATTTTCTTTTAATATATCATAAGGAGAGGTTGAAGGTCACTACCCCTACGTGGTGACCAGGTGATGGAAATGTCACCCACAAACACCTAATGGAAATGAGAAGGTTGGTTTGTGATGATACCCCATTTCTCTCAACCATGTAATTGAGAGCCATTACCCTGGTTTGGTGACCAGATGATGGCAATTTCATACCCCTATATATTCATGGATGTGACAGGTCGGCTTGTTATGAGACCTCATATACTTCAACTAACCTTTTAAGCATTCTTTATTATATTTTGGGTCCCCTTTATTCAAATATAAGTATTTCATTTCTTTCTTGGGTGATCCCTGGGTGAAGCATATGGAAGTTTTATACAAGTATTTTATCATTTACACAACATCAACCCCTCTAGGCCTTTAGTCCTTTCTTCCCATAAAATGAGGGACAACCCATTCTCGGGTCAATACACCCTAAAATCCCAAGAGATAAGGAAATGGATGGGAATAATGATGGAAAGTGGAAAGTATGGTTGGGAATGGTATGATGGCTCATTAAGGGAGTTCCCAGTAGAAAACCCATCCCTAAGGAAAACCACTTACTGGGGAACAATTTCAATCACCAAGGTGAAGCAAGGAAAAAGGAATAATGTCCAAGAACATATCATGAAATCTAGAGAAATCTAAGACACAACATAATAAAATGGATTAAATATTGAAATGATACTCACCATAATACTGACTTTTACCTCATGGAGCAAGGCCTACTGCCTTCCAGAATCTTGCTGGTGTGGTGGATGCCATCTGCAAAAATGTGACCATCTGTGAAAAAAGGTACTACTAGCCATGTAGTCTCTCAGCACTCCATATTTCCAACCTGAGGGCCTTGAGACATGATCTCCTTAGTTATCCATAAAATGGGGATAACAGAGTTGACATCCCAAATGTGAGGCACCTTCATTCCTGTTGCTAATTTAGGAAGATACTGACTAATATACACCAAGGGTTAATATGCCATGTATCCCTCCAACATAGAACCCTCAGGACATGTTCTTTGTCTAACAAAATCCTTCAATGACTTCAAATGCATCTCCAATATCCACATTAACCTTGTGTGTACAGGTCCACACATTTCTCTCCTCAACTTCGTGTATCAGGTAGTGTTCTTGAACATTGAAAAATGAGGTAGATACATCTACATTTTACACATTAGCCAAGGAATTTATCTCCTCCAATAGTTTATATCTTCTTTATGTATTTATTTATATTATAACCACCTACACATGTGTTTATTAATTGGGTTGGTTGTCATTGATGTCAACCCTTGAAGAAAGTCTGGTAGCGAATTCTGGTATCACAATGGTTTGGGTAATGGAAAAAAGTTTGTTTGATGGATAATGGTATGATTTTTGATACATTTGCAAGTAATACTATTCTATATGGATAGTACATGTCATTCTATTTTTGGTGGTATGTGGAACGTCACATAACTCCTCACGGTTAGAGAGTTATGGTCATGTGAAGTTGGATAACCCTCATGGGTCATTTGGAAGCCCCAAAAGGTCAAAGTAGTTAAAGTGGTTGCAAAGAAGAAATTATTTAAATAATAAAGTGAAGTGATGAGTGTAATATAAGTCAAAGTGGATACAAATTAAATTATTTAAATAATAAAATTATTGGATAAATTACTAAGTGGACAAGTGGTTAGAAGTGGGTTAGCCCTAAAATAAGGAAAGTGGGTTAAGATGGTTAGAAGGTAATTTAAATAATAAAGTAAAGTGATGAGTGAAATATAAGTCAAAGGGGATACAAAATAAATTCTTTAAATAATAAATTTATTGGAGAAGTTACTGAGTGGACAAGTGGTTAAAAGTGGGTTAGCCCTAAAATAAGGAAATTGGGTTAATATGGTTAGAAGGTAACCCCTTGAAGAAGCTACATGAAAGTATAAATAAGAGGAAAGGGTCTCTCATTTTTAATAAAAAATGAGCATATTGAATATATAGAAATGATTGAGGTAACCAAAGGATATCTAAGCTAAATTTTAGAGGGAAGGTGAAGTAAAAAAGGTCGAAATTCAAGGGAGGATAAATTCTTTTGATGATGTTTTCTAAGGTATGTTATTTACAGGTTATCTCACCATTTTCACAATAATTTTTTTTATAGAATGATTCATATCGTGAAATTGGGAGGCCATTGAGGAAACATATCCTAGTGGCTGTGATACAAATTTTAGCTTGTGGATCATTGTATTTTTGAAGTTACACTCTGTGGAAAATAGGGTTTGTGGCTAGTCCCGAAACTAGTCTAAAACAGGTGTTTCAGGTAAAAATGTCATAAATTTTTCATAATAGATCCAAATTCAGTAAGACCAAATGTATTGGTTAGAGTAAAGTCTTTAGTATTTTGTGTACAATTTTCAGATCCATACAACAAACATTTTGTGCGGGGAATTCTATAAAATTTCGCTCTCTAGAATAAGCCAGAATTTAAGTTATGTCATTTTTGCTATAACCCCTTTTCTAAGAGGATCCAAGTGGTGAAACCTGGAGGAATTGCATAAAATACATTGAAGAACATTGTGTACTATTTTTAGATATTTATTCATTACAAGTACATAGTTATGATTATTGCAAGTTAGGTTGTTGACTAATCCAAAATTAGTCATGTGAGACTAAAGTAAGGTTTGATGAAAATGCTAGTCTCTTGTTGTTAAAGTTAAGGAAGGTTTGCAGGTATGTGATCATATACACCAGGTCTATTATGGAGTTTAAAAATTAGATTTGGATGATGAAATTGATGAGGTATTTTGGTTGAGGTACATGTTGGGTACATGGTTGAGACAAGTAGATGATTTGGCACATACATGAGGTGTATAGTTGATGATGTTGGTACATCTTGATGAGTCATAGTTTATGTGTATTTGATTCATGATTGGTAATTATTTGGTGCATGGTTGATGCACTCGTTGATGGTACAGTTTGAGGTACAGGTTGGTGCATGGTTGATGCACTTTTTTATGGTACAGGCTGATTACAGGTTGTTTGGTACAGGTTGGTGCATGGTTGATGCACTTGTTCATGGTATATGATAATTACAGGTTGTTTGGTATAGGTTGGTGCATGGTTGATGAACTTTTTTATGGTATATGTTGATTGGTATATCTCACAATGATAATATGCCATTGGTTCCATCATTCTAATTCTACATCAGGGAAATTGGACGAGGAAAGGATGGGTGGTTGTAGCCAGAGAAAATAGGGGGTTGTAGCTTCCTTCTGTTTGTAGCCAGAGAATTGGGGAGTTGGATCTTCCCTTAGGTTGTAGCCTGAGAAAATAGGGGGTTGGAGCCTCCTTCCAGTTGTAGCTAGAAAAAAAAGGAAGTTGGTGCTTCAAATGAATGTAATTCTTAAAGACATATAACAAAAATAATTATGTGGTTTTCTCCCTCTTTGGGTTTCCATGTAAAAACAATGTTATATTGTGTATATGTATAATTTCTCATTTGTTCATTGTTTATTTGCTCTACAATTATTGGATGATAATGCTACATTGATATAAAACTTTCATTATATGGTTAAAAAGTATTAAATTCCTCTATTATTGATTCACCCGCCTCTCAGTAACCCAACAATTGGTATTAGAGTCGGTTCCTTTAGGAAATAGTTTAAGCACTGGAAGGAGATCATGGATTATTCTGAGAATGGAGTTCCATTGTTCAATGATCAAAATAGTTTAAAGTATGAGTTGTAGAGTAGAAGGATGAAATTATTTTTATAGGTAAAGGGGTATTATATTTGGCTATCAGTCGTTACAGGATATGATAGTTCAAAAAGGGAAAAGACTGCAGCCAAGAAGGAATTGAAGAAAAATAACAAAATAGCAATGGATTTCATATGGGAAGGATTACCTACTCCGGCAAGAGAAAAGATTGGTAAATGTTCATCAGCCAAAGAACTTTGGGAAAGTTATATGAAATATATTCTTCACCCATCATAGATTCATAAAATGTAGATGCAGATACAAATCAAGAACAATTATGTTCACCATGTCAAATAGATTCAAAATATGAAGAGTACATAATCACCAATCTTTGTTTTGCTTTAATTGTGAAAAATGAGGACATATTGAAATAAAATTCCATGAAGGAAATGAGACAGAAAAACTAAATGAAAAGGAAGACAATTATGAAGTAGAATTGATTAGTTCTTTAGATGAACTAAGAGAAGAAAACAAGTCACTCGAGAAATAATTTATGAAACAAAAGGAAAGTGTTCACATTTTTGAAGAAGCCCAACATGTCATCAAGAACTTAAGAACTTGGCTAGAAGAAGCCAGAAATATCGAAGAAATTCTTGAATATCAAAAGCAGTATTTGGAAGCCAACATAGCAGCACAGAAGGAAGAAGCAGAAATGAGAGAGAATATATTGACATGTCATCTTAAGGAAAAAACTAAAGATCTAAACCATCTTGAGGAAAATTTTGGTCAAGAAGAGAAAGGACTTGAAGAATAGATAATCACATCAAAAATTCATCTTGAATAAGCGAAAAGAACAGAAGAAGTCATGAATTCTCAAATAATGAAGAAAGAAGAAGAGCTTGAGAAGCTTGAAGAAACAATTGTCACATTGAGAAGTAAAATCGTCAAGCTCATCAAGAACATTGAAGAGATAGAAACATCCATATCAGTTATTGAGAATGAAGAGAAACACTCTAGGTTTCTAGAAAAGAAGAATGAAGAAAATAGAAAGAGTTATGAATAAATACTCAAAGGAAGGAATCATGGCCAACCAAAATCTAAGAAAACTATTGAAGATACATCTTCAAGAATACCATCCATGTTCAAACCACAAAGAAGCTTCAATCATGATCATGACCAGTCAAGCCAGAAATTCAAAAGGACTACACCATAAAGCAGATCATTCACTCCCAGGTATGCAAATTTATTTTATGGTCATTATTTTTATTGTACTAATTTTGGACATAAGGTCGCAGATTGCAGGGATTATACAAGAAATGTTCAAGCAATAATTTCCTATGTGGCCCCATGTAACAATGAATGTTACAGATGTCATAACTATGGACACATAGCTAGTGATTGTAGAAGCATGACCGATACTTCTATGAAAGAGAACAATTATATCAGATATAAGAAAGTATGGATAAGAAAACATGAAGAACAGGAGAACAAAGACCAGGTCCTAGAGATCGCAAGATTGACGATAAAATAAGATGAAGCAAATTCTACAGAGAAAAGGAAATATTTTAGATACAAAAAGGTTTGGAAAATAAATGAATGAAAATAAGGACATATAAATAAGGAATGGGTTCAAGAGATTGTATTTTCAGGGATTGTAGTGAAATATGAATCCATGGATAGAAGGAAAGAAGTCAAAGCTCATAGATATGATGAATTTACCAATGAAGATGATGATGAATACACATCAGAGAAATAATTTTTCTAAGCCATCCAACTTAGAGACTCCCATATAATATGAATAATAGATAGGGGCATTCTATGTGGTAGCTGAGATAGAACAAAGAACCATCCTTCGAGCCGTTTGCAGAATTTGAGTAGATAGATTCAGTGCATTTAGTTAGCATAAGTACAATATGATAGATTAATTAGTTTTAGTAGTACTTCATGATAGTAGAGTGACATATAAGTCAAAATTATGGATATTTGTGTAGTAGAGTCTTGAAAAGTATGGACAAAGATGGACGTGAAATCAACTTTTCTGAACAGGGAACTTGAAGAAGAAGTCTACATTGAACAATTCATTCCTAGAGCATGGTACTCTAGACTGGATAAATATTTATAGTAGGGAGGGTTCATAAAAGAAAGTGCAAACAACAACCTCCACATCAAGGTAACTCGATATGGTATTTTATTAATTGAAGTTTATATTGATGATATTATTTTTGGAAGTATTGATGATAGGTTAAGCCAGAATTTTGCAAAGGATATGCATAATGAATTTGAAATTTCATTACTTGGAGAACTATCCTTCTTTCTGGGACTTCAGATATGCCAAAGAAACCAAGGAATTTTTATTTCTCAAACTAAGTATATCAGAGAAATGTTAAAGATGTTTAGAATGGAAGACTTCAAACTAGTTACCACTCCTATGCAAACTAGTTGCAAGTTGAGCAAAGATGATGATTCAAAGTTTACAGACCAAAGGCAATACATGTCAATGATTGGTATCTTACTATATGAGACAACATCCATACTAGATGTAATGAAAGAAGTTAGACAGGTGGCACGATTGCAAGCAACACCAAAGGAATCACATGTATTAATAGTGAAGAGGATTTTCAGATATCTCAAAGGAACATAAGAGTTTGGATTATGGTATCCAAAAGGAAAGGATCTATCACTTATTGCCTACACAGATGCAGATTGGGCAAGTTGCATTGATGATCGACAAAGCACCAGTGGAGTAGCATTCTACTTGGGTGAGTGTTTAGTATCATGGCTAAGCAAGAAACAATCATCAATATCCTTATATACAACCGAAGCAGAGTATATTGCAGTAGAAACATGTTGTACACATGTTCTATAGATGAAAAAAAATCTGACAGATATACAGGTTGAGTATGATGATCCCATTCTAATCTATTGTAATAATAAAAGCACCAACAGTATCTCAAAGAACCCAATGATGCACTCCAAGACGAAGAACATTCCAATCAAGTATCACTTTTTACAGGAATAGGTTGTAGAGAAGAGCATCATAGTTGAGTATGTGGGTACAAAAGAACAAGTGGCAGACATATTTACAAAACCTCTTCCACGAAAAGCCTTTGAGTATATTTTCCATAGACTTGGAGTAATTTCTACTCCAAAATGAATGTTTTTTAATTCTTATCTTATATGTCTTAGATTTACATGAGAAAGCACCATAGAGAGGATAATTTAGGTTGGGAGATCAGTTTCAGGAAGAGTTCAGTTAGGGGGAGTATCCCCAAGGACAATTCAGTCAGGGGCAGTATCCATGGATGGAAAGATACATTTTCCATTGATGACAAAGGGGGAGAGATTTATCATATGAAAAGGTAAATTCTTGGAGAAAGAGAATAGAGGCATGGTTCCAAAGGGAGTGATGGTCACAGGGGGAGCATGAGTGACATGAATTCAATATTTCATCAGAGTGTTTCCATCAATTCCAAAGGGAGATATTTTTTATTAATTGGGTTGGTTGTCATTGATGTCAACCCTTGAAGAAAGTCCGGTAGAGAATTATGGTAGCACAATGGTTTGGGTAATGGACCCAAGTTTCTTTGATGGATAATGATATGATTTTTTATATATTTGCAGGTAAGACTATTCTATATGGATAGTACATGTCATGCCATTTATGGTGGTATGTGGAACATCACAAAACTCTTCACAGTTAGATAGTTATGGCCATGTGAAGTTAGAGGACCCTCACGAGTCATCTAGAATCCCCAAAAGGTCAAAGTAGTCAAATTGGTTGCAAAAATAAACTATTTAAATAATAAAGTGAAGTGATGAGTGTACTATAATTCAAAGTGGATACAAAATAAATTATTTAAATAAGGAAAGTGGGTTAAGATGGTTAGAAGTGGGTTAGCCCTAAAATAAGGAAGGTTAGTTAATATGGTTAGAAGGTAATTTAAATAATAAAGTGAAGTGATGAGTGCGCTATAAGTCAAAGTGGATACAAAATAAATTATTTAAATAGTAAATGTAATGGAGAAATTACTAAGTGTACAAGTGGTTAGAAGTGGGTTAGCCCTAGAATAAGGAAAGTGGGTTAAGATAGTTAGAAGGTAACCCCTTGAGGAAGCTACATGAAAGTATTAATAAGAGGCAAGGGTCTCTCATTTTTAATCACACTTGAGCATATTGAATATATACAAGTGACTGAGGTAACCAAAGGATATCTAAGCCAAATTTCAGAGGGAAGGTGAAGTAAAAAAGGTCAAAATTCAAGGGAGGATAAATTCGTTTGATGATTCTTTGTAAGGTATGTTATTTACAGCTCATCCCACCATTTTTGCAATAAATTTTTTTCTAGAATGATTCATATGGTGAAATTGGGATTTCATTGAGGAAACATATCCAAGTAGATGTGATACAAATTTCAGCTTGTGGGTCATTGTATTTTTGGAGTTACACTCCATGGAAAATAGGGTTTGTGTCTAGTCCTTAAACTAGTCTAAAATGGGTGTTTTAGTTAAAAGCGTCATAAAGCCTTCATAACAGATCCAAATTTAGTAAGACCAAATGTATTGGTTATAGTAAAGTCTGTAGTATTCTTTGTACAATTTTCAGATCCATACAACAAATATTATGTGCGGGGCATGCTCTACAAGTTCACTCTCTAGAATAAGCCATAATTCAATAAGGTCTGCCATTTTTTCTATAACTCCTTTTCTGAGAAGATCCAAGTAGTGAAACCTGGAAAAATTGCATAAAGGACACTGAAGAACATTGTGTACTATTTTCATATATTTATTCATTACAGGTAAATAGTTATGATTATTGCAAGTTAGGGTTTTTAAATAATCCAAAATTAGTCATGTGAGACTAAAGTAAAGTTTAATGAAACTGTTATTCTCTTTTTGTTAAAGTTAAAGAAGGTTTGCAGGTATGTGATCATATACACCAGGTCTATTATAGAGTTACAAATCATATTTGGATGATGAAATTGATGAGGGATTTTGGTTGAAGTACATGTTGGGTACATGGTTGAGACAAGTAGTTGATGAGTTGGCACATACATGAGGTGTATAGTTGATGATATTGGTAGATCTTGATGAGTCATAGTTTATGTGTATTTTATGCATGATTGATACATATTTGGTGCATGGTTGATGCACTCATTGATGGTACAGGTTGAGGTATAGGTTGGTGCATGATTGATGCACTTGTTTATGTTGCAGGCTGATTATAGGTTGTATGGTACAGGTTGGTGCATGCTTTATTCACGTTTTTATGGTACATGTTAATTTCAAGTTGTTTGGTATAGGTTGGTGCATAGTTTATGCACTTGTTTATGGTATAGGTTGATTACAGTTTGATTGGTACAGGCTGTTATAGTGGTATATCTCACAGTGATAGTGTGACAATGGTTCCATCATTCTACTTCTATGCCAGGGTGGTTGGACAGGGCAAGGACAAGTGGTTATAGCCACCTTCCGGTTGTAGCCAGAGAACATAGGGGGTTGTAGCCTCCTTTTGGTTGTATCCACATAATTGGGGAGTTGGTGCTTCCCTCAGGTTGTATCCTGAGAAACTAGGGGCTTGGAGCCTCCTTCCAGTTGCAGCTGGAAAACAAAGGAATTTGGTGCTTCCAATGAATGTAATTATTAAAGACATATAAGAAAAATAATTATTTGGTTTTCTCCCGCTTTGGGTTTCCACATAAAAACACTGGTGTACTGTGTATGTGTAAATTTGCTCATTTGTTCATTGTTTATTTACTCTACAATTATTGGATGATAATGCTACATTGATATAACACTTGCATTATATGGTTAAAAAGGATTAAATTGCTCTATTACTGATTCAACCCCCCTCTCAGTAATCCAACAACATGATTATACAAGAAAATCACACCTTTCAACAACAAAGTATATACATTAATTCAAGTAAAATAGTACATGATGACAAGTTCTGCAACAAACATTTTTCTTACCTCACATATTTTTCCAATAATATATAACTTGTTTTATGTTGTTGTCAAAGCTGTCAGGGAGAGATAGAGGTAAAACATAATGTCATTACAAAAAAGGAATCATCGTTTTTTTTAAAAGAAAACAAAATTAAAATACAAAAAATAATTATTACCAAAATAGAAGTCTACCACAATAATTACCTTAATGAAGGTATGCCAGACATGAGTTTTTACCCCACCAAAGTCACCTTTCTTCGTTAAGATATTCTTTATGTTTGAAGAGAATCCTGTCGGAAATTTTATTTTCAAAATCGCCTCTTTTAAAACATTGCTTTCCTACTTTATAAATAACCATGGAAGATGATTTTAGTCTCCAACATTTCTAATTGAATCAATCAAATCGTGCATTGCATGATTTGCTTCTTGAATGTCACTACAAATTTTGACAATTTTTTATGTGTCATTCCTTCCATCTAAGATTCTCCACAATGTTTTGGTTACATTCTTCCAGATATGCATTGTATCAAACAAATGAGCTAATCATAGTTGTTCATCATAGGAAAACCTACTGAATTTTATGGGGTAATTTTTCATTCCTCGTGCAAGATGCCCCGACAATGCATTGACTACCTTTATGAAACATAAATGAATCAATTATACAACAATAATTGTTATATATGGTGAGCATAGTTCAATACAAATAAAAATTGTAAAATATTTTTGTGTGATACACAGTCGAATTGTTTACCTTGATGATTTCAATTATATGCCAACTTCCATAGGTGAGGTGTCATTCTTCATTATTTTATTGCAATCTCTTCTTTCCCATTGAAAAAATATTTTTCGGTAGTTCGATACCTATGGTTCTTAGAGAGGAAATGTTTATACTCATAAAACATCTCATTTCCCAAACTTCTTGAATGATGAGATTCCATCCTAGGACCACAAACTTGACATGCAAATTTACCCTTTGTTCGAAGACCTTCAAGATATGGATTAATAACGTGATAGGTAATATCAGTTATATAACAAGGAATTAATATTAGAAACATGCATAATATTTTCATAAAAATATGTATTATTAAAGTGTAGTAGTGTTACATTACATACCACAAAAATGTGTTATCCCCGGGGCATCATGAATTGTCCATGTAATTATTCCATGGAATTGAAAATGTGTTTTCCCTATTGGCCTAGACATGTCATACATAGTGATTCCAACCCATAACTTTAGTATCTCATTGACCAGAGGCTCAATACATACATTCATATATTTGACTTGGTACTTACCTAATTGGTTGAAAGTACATGTAATTAATACCTTCTTTATGTATAAGAAATAATTCATTAATAATGAATAAGAGTACAAATGAAATGGTGCTATGTTCAAACAAATATTGTAAAACAAATACCTGGAACAATCATTTCCAACATTGTGTTCTCCCTCTTTATTGACATCAAAGGAGGAAAGTTATTGTTTATAACAAAAGTATTTCACACTGAGTAAATAGAACTGATCTCACCAAATGGATTGACACCATCATGAGCTGCCAATGAAATCCAAACATTACAAGGATCTTATTTAAAAATATGCCATATTTCTTCAATGTACATAAATGCAGAAGCATACGCAGGCATTCGAAGAAAACGATCTTCACTTTTGTGCCATGCATGGTAATCCATAAAGTGTGCTATGCTTTCACACTTGAACAATCCCTGCAAACATGGAATTATCAGAATATGACAAAGAACCTTGCGAGGCACCTTTTTTGTTGCTTCATTGGTTCGATATCTATTGATTTGACATTGCGGGAATTTTGTTTCTAATGCATATTGTCCATAATATATAATATGATCATTATGACATGCATCAATAGCCTCATACTCAATTCCAATATCTTTCATAATGGAAAATAACTCTTGGTATGTGCAAGGTAAATTATTTGATGGTGGTAAGAAAAATTCACCTAACAATCTACAACATAAAAAATAAATAGTTAATGTAAATAATAGTAATCATAAATATAGTATCCTTAATTTATTAAACATTAATTGACACTTAAAAAAGAGAAAAAGAATTTCTACCTTTACATAGATGTGATGAAATATATCGTTCTGTACCTTAAGATCTGTGTGATACAAGTGTTTTACAAACCATTCAATACCTTCAAGTTAACCAACAACATTATAGCTAACAAAACATTTATTCTTGAGCCTTCATAAAGGGGTTGTTGTTCCTTCTTAAGCAATGGTATATCATGAATATCATCAAAGTTGTCATCCTCATTGATAGGAGCAAATATGTCCTAGATCAATCTATTTCTCCCATCATCTCGCTCAACAGTATTATTGGTGTCATCTTCTAATTGTATAGAATTAACTTGATCATGATAATATTCAATATCTATATGACCATATTCCTCAACTTGTACAACAATATTTCTACTACTACTAGGCACTGCATATTTCTTCGGTGACAGACACCTAGGAGGATTTTTCTTTATTATTATAAAAATTAATAAATAAAATTAGTGTATATAAAAAATATTAAAACAAAAGAAAATTTTATAAATACAATCAATAAAAAGAATACAATATATAATAGTATTGAATAACTTACCATGGGACAATATGAGAACCCCTCTTCAATGTGCCCATATTTCCAACAATGTGTCTTAACCCAGCATTCAAGTTTCTGTAACACCCCTCCTAGCTAAG
>JASDQU011507742.1:0-22743 GCA_032191745.1 Picea mariana
TTTAGATTATATTTATTATCTAATATAATAAATATTGTATAAAAATATATATTATTAAATTTGAAAGGTTTATTTTCAAAAAGAAAAATTGAATATTTTTAAAATGTAATTTGCATTTGGCTAGCTTAACTTAATTGGAAGGAAATTTAAGTTAATCCCAAAACTATAAAAAATCCACATTAAAATAAAAATGTGGTCAGAGATCCTGGTCAATACGCCATATGACAAATCTATAAACTAATTTTCATGGAGCAGCACGTCTTCCTCCATTCCTTGTGAGTCTAGGTCGAATTCTTTCAATTCCAATCTTTCTGACGGTATAGTTATCAGTGTTAATTTTTTTCATTTAAAATATTTACAAATTGATTTCTTTTAAGACTATAAAGCTAACCCCTAGTTAACATATTGTTTATGTTTCATAGTAATCATCATCATCAATAATTATAGGGTGTCAACTATAATCTCCATTGCCCAATCTACTTGGCAAGGACTAAGTTGCCATGCAGCCCTTGTTATACTTAGCTAAAGAAAATGTATGTTGTAACTACTTTTTGGTCAAATAGTATTGACTTTCAATTAATTGCATGAGATTGCATAAGGATTTCAAAAGTTTGTGAATTTTTTTAATAATTTTAATTTTGTAAAAACAAAAAAAAAATCTATAAAAATTGAAATACCTAATTTTCTATTGGTTGAGTACAATGACATGACAATTTTTATCTAGTTTTAATAAAAATTGTCAGATTAAAATATTTAACTAAAAAAAAAACTTAAAAATTGTCACTTAACTATCACTTTAATTTGTGATTTAATGTCATTGTATTTGTTTATGCTTGTTTAATTGGTTAAAAGTAATAATGTGATTATTTTTATCTAATTTAAAGTACATTATCATATTAAAAACTTAAATAAAAATATTAAATATTATAAAAAATATCATTTTCCTTTTCATATTAAATTCGCATTAAATTGACATATCAATTCGAATTAAATTGACATATCAATTCGCATTAAATTGATATCTCAGTTTTACTGTTGTGTGGATGTCCTTTGACAGAAGTTAATTGAGTGGAGCTTTAATCTACCAACTCCTTCTCTAACAAGTGTTGCATGGCAGCGTAGTCCATGCCATGTTGGAATGGGAATAAATGCGACCGAGTACTGACATGTGGGTAGGAAGTTGAAGTACATGTGGTATCCATGCAAAATTTAGTATTCCCGAATTAGTTTAATTTGAAATTTATCAAAAAGTATTAATGTTTGGTACATCAACAAAGGTTCATAGTATCTAAGTTTGATAGTACAGGAAAGATTTAAAAGGAGCCTGGACCAAAAAAATTAGTGTACAATAATAATATAAGGTTCCTAATAAGAACGTTTGTTACAAGAACATTTAATAGGTTCTTCGACAAAAAATATGTAGCATACAATAGAATAGTAATAACGTTTGTTACATAGGTTCGTGGACAAAAACACAAAAAAATTAGCATTTCCAAATTAGTTTTCTTTAAAACAATAGAATAACAAAAAAAAATTAGCATACAATAGGACACCAAAAATGTAGCATTCCCGAATTAGTTTTCTTTGGAACAAACAAGAAAGGTTCATGGACACCCAAAATTTAGCATACAATAAAGGCATTCTGAATCAATTTTCTTTGAAATTAATCAAAAATTAATAATGTCTGTTACATATTTCTGGAAATTTAATTGTGTTTGTCTTATAGACTGGGATTGGGGCTCCCGCGGACCATAAAAAGAAATAAGTACAAGAATTAGGAATGTCGAAAGAAGAAGTGTGTGACAATAGAGAGGAAGACCTTAAAAAAATAAATTGGAAGCTATGAGTCTTTGGTTACAGTTTTCTATTTAAAGAGTTAATAACTGGATTGATAAAGAAAACAAGATGACAATATAAAGTTAAACTGGATTGATAAAGAAAACAAGATGCCAGTATAGACTTACTATGAAGCCGATGTGTTTTTGTTGTTTTCATCGATCGTCAGGGGAGTCGTGTCGACCGGTTGTTTCCCTTCTTGGACGAGGTTGTCCATTCTCTGTTGGAACCATTCTTCAATGTAGCTTCTCATGGGGGCCATGTTGATTTCATCTCGGATTTCTATGTCGTAAAGGTTGTTTTATAATTTCCTTATATCCATTGAAATACTATGCAGACTCTATTCAATTTCTTCATTGTGTGTCGCATAATCCAGTACTCAACACTCGAGCTCATCTACACGATGTTCAACTATGTCGTAAAACTTTTCGAAAGACAACCCCTTTAAAATATCAAGTTGTTCATGGAAGGATTCTTTGGTGATTTTCAAGGATTTGAGAATTAAGTTTGGGTCTTGAACCTCGTTGGTACTTCCGGCTAAGTGTATTTGGATCAGGCTTGTGAATAAATCTTCCTTTTCTGATATGGCTTGTTTACATGATTCGACAATGAGGTCCAGGTTCTTAACTTTCTTTTTCGAGCATGCTTTTACTTTTTTGGTCCACTTTGGGGAGGGGAGTTTCTCTTGTCTTCTTTTCAGTTCCGATGTGTTGACGGCATGGTTGGAAAAAGGGGTCAAAACCTCTTCACAGAAATTTTGATCATTTTTTAAATTCACCTCCAAATGTTCGAGCAAATCATTTGCCTTCTTTCCGAAGGAAACTAAATTTTGCGATGTTTCCCACACTTCAGTAACTAGCTGCATTCTTTTGTTGATGTTATTCTCTACAAGGGATCTAGAGCATGCAAGGAGGGTAGAGGATAATTTCATCCTGGTTGCACTGGTAGCAGGTACATTTTTTGCTAAAGGACTGGAAAATTTTGGGGTTGCAATGAAAGCCTGCTCAAATTCGTTGAGGAGTTATTTCACTCTGGCATTTTCTGCTTCAATTCCTCCAATGGAATCATGAAGAGAATCATTGGTTACTTGGTGAAATAGGGAGATTGGGGACAGCTGCATTTTCCTAAAGTTAATCTCTGTGAGAGATTTTCCTTTCCTCTTTGTTACATCTCTCTTTTCAATGACCATACTTTTAGATTGGTTTTCAAAAAAAGCACTCTAGAATACGAAGGATTCATCTTCGTCAAAAATTTTGGTCTCATCTATTTCCACTACGGACGACCCAATTTTGTGCATGTTCTTAGTTTCAATTTCAAGTTGCACCTATTCACTTTCAATTTTGGGTTTGTTTGCCTGCCCTTCATTGTTTTTTCTCTTCTTTGTCCGTGGAATTTTGTGAGAACTATCAAGTTTTATGCAAGGAGGGTTCTTATCTCCTCCTCCGTTCAAAAATTTGTGGGTTTCTTTCTTACTGGGGTGGGTCGTTGAAACGATGCTCTGTGATTTCGTGTTCTTGGGAGTCTTGGTGGGGGACTGGGAACTCTTCTCACTGGATACTTTTCCATGTGGTCTACACAGTTTAGTCGTGCTTTGCAATGTCTCTATGTCGCAATTGCCAGAAGCAACATTGTTTTCGTCAATGTCCCTGTCTTCGGTCAAGCGTTTATGGATAAAAGAGTTGTTAAAGACAACTGCTAGTAAATTTTCTCGAAAAATCCCATTAGGGTCGAACCCTTTTATCCTTTCAGCATACGTTAAGTTCAATTTCTTGAAATGGCCGACAAATTCGTCAAACTTGTTGATGTTTCTGCACACGAAGTCTCCGACTTTCCAGGGTAGAGGAATGAACTAGTTTTTTTTCTTGTCATGGAAAAAATGCAATCAGTGGTTGTATTTCCTTTCTATTTCTGCAACAAACATCTTGTCTGTAATGTGGCATGGAAGGAAAGAAGGATTTCCTTATATCCAAAGACCATGAGTAAACTATGATTTTCCTTTTGTTCAAGTGTGCCCTTCCTATTCAAAGCTTGGTTGCCTGGCTAGACATCCGGGGAGCATCCTTCCCTAACAACAAATCTTTGAAAACTAAGACAAAGCCATTAAAAACTTCATAAAAACAAAGGGAGGTGCCTCCACAGGGCATGGTACCAGAATGTTGTTGGGTAGAATCCACAGTTTATTTTATTGGAAAGAGAAAGTTTTGGAAATGGACAACAATGCACTATTGCGAAAATCATGTAGGATGACATATAAAATTTATTCGATTCTTTGAATCGTGACAACTGGGAACAGATCTCAATGGAAATTAGCTTCCTCCAATCAAAAATGAATTGTTCCTTGTCTATGAAGTATAAAATATAAATAATTATATGGGAAATTCTTGTCGTGGATGCCTGTCCTGTTATTCTTGTAAACAGCCAAGCAATTTCCCGGAATGGATTTCTAAAGGAACTTACCTGCAACTTTGTGATATCTTGAGGAACTATTGTCGGCTCTTCGAGGAACTCGGAAAAGATGTCCAACCTGTTATCATGTTTTTCTAGGAACTGCTTGCAGTCTTGTCCTCTTAACGTTAATGTTGGCTTCGACAATTTTAACATCTTGCAGAACACCTGAGGCGACAAAGAAACAGGAGAATGGTCATGCAGTGGAATAATTCTTTGGCTTGGAATATATTTTTCGACACACCAAGAGACCACCTCCTTACAGTCAAAAACCTAAGGGATGCAACCTGCATGAGCGATTCCAGAGGTCCAAATCACATTGTTCTGGGAAGAATGGGATGAATAGTAAAAGTATGCCCTGGACCACTGGAATTTCTGGTCCTGATGTCTGAAGATATTTATTGTATCTCCACAAAACTGTTGTCGACTTGCTGCCATAAGTCTACAAGAACATTTGTTTGCTCCATACGATGAATGAAATGAAAAGTTGGAAGGGATAATATAACCTTGCGCAAATCTTGGTCCAATGTGTGTGAATGGGAGATATCCTTGAGACTTTCGTTCATTAATGACAATTTGGACGGTTGTTGCATGATGTGTTGTTATCATTAAACACTAGTAATTGCATACATAGAAATGCGAACATGGCAGATACGGAAGTGAGCAATTAAGCATTGTATATTTCTTGAGCAGGCCAACATGACGACGTATGTTCGAGATGAACAATCGGAAGGGACAAAATAACTCTCTGTAGATCTTGGTTCAATGCGTAATAATGGGAGATCTCCTCGAGCGTTTCACTCATTAATGACAATGTTGACGGTTCCTGCATGGTCATATGTTACCATGAAAGGTTTCTAATTGCATACTAAGAAAGTACAGAGGTCGCGGGTACGGGAAAAAGCAACTTCAAAATAGGGTTACAAGGTACAACCGTTGGAGGTGAGGGTGCGAGGGTCAAATTATATGTCTCAGAAGTTTTTGAGTGCAATACATGTAACACCGAAGAGGGTATGGTAGGACAGTCCAGAGGACAATTTGTATATCACTAGTAAGAGCATAATTAATGTATATCAGGAAGGATAGGAAGTTAGTGGGGATGGAAGGCAGCGATAGAAAATTTGAAACATTTGTGAGTCATGGTAGAGTGAAGCTTGCGAGTTCGAGGATTTCGTGGTGGAATTGTAGATGATGGAAGTTTTGAGTGAACGATGTATAGCACGAAACAAGAAGTAGCATATTTGGAAAGCGTCAACGAGGAAACCGTGGCCACAAAATTGGCTAAGTATGGAAAGGAACAGCGATCAGTCAGATTCGTCATGTGAGGATATAGATGGAGATGAAGATATGTCAGCCCGCCAATGCTGGAACCCGTGATCATAGAAAAGTGACTAAGTATATAAACACAAAGCGATAATACATAGGAAGAAGAAAATGGAAAAAGGACTAAGGAGTCCGCGGTGGAATTGTAAATCTCATAAATTTTGAGTGCAATATTTATATCACGAAACAAGAAGCAGCAGAGTTTGAACGTGCCAACCCGACAAGCGCGGCCATAAAATTGGCTAAGTATAGAAAGGAATAGCATTCAGTCAAATTCGTCATGTAGGGATATAGATGGATATGAAGATATGTCATCCGGCCAATGCTGGAACCCACCATCATAGAAAAGTGACTAATTATATAACCACAAAGCAATAATACATGGGAAGAGGAAAAGGGAAAAAGGACTTAAGGATTCTGCGGTGGAATTGTAAATCATGGAATTTTTTAGTGCAATATGTATAGCACAGAACAAGAAGCAACAAAGTTTGAATGCGCCAACCCGAAACAGTGACTAAGAATTGGAGATTCTGTGAACCCATCAACACGAGGATCCAAAATAGGCTGACAAGGTCTCCCCAGAAGACGTGGGGTCCCGATGTTCAAATTGTATTGTTCGAAACATTTCAATGCATAATATGTAACACGGAAGAGAGGACAATGTTGGAACCTGGTAGTCAATTTGTATATTGTGAAGGGGCGGATGCAAACTGTTTCATATCAGTGTGTGAAGTTGTCACTAGTAATAGCATAACCAATGTATATTAGGAAGGACAAGAAGTTAGTGGGGATGGAAGGCAGCGACAGATACTTTGAAACATTTGTGAACTGTGGTAGCGTGAATCTTATGAGTTCGAGGAGTCGTGATGGAATTGTAGATCACGGAAGTTTTGAGTGCAAGATGTACATCACGGAATAAGAAGCAGCAGAGTTCGAAACCGCCAACCTGGCAACCGCGGCCATATAATTGGCTAAGTTTGGAAAGCAATAGAGGTCGGTCGGATTCGTCATGTGATTATATAGATGGAGATAAAGATATGCTAGTCCGCCAATGCTGGAACCTGCAATCATAGAAAGGCAACTAAGTATATAACCAGAAAGCCATAATACACTTGAAGAAGAAAAGGGAAAAAGGACTAAGGAGTATGTGGTGGAATTGTAGATCATGGAAATTTTGAGTACAATATGTGAACCCAGAAGTCAATTTGTTATTGTGGAGGGTTGTTATTGTGGAGGATCGGATGCCAATTGTTTCGTACCATTGTGTTGAGTTCTCACTAGTAAGAGCACAACCAATGTATATTAGGAACGACAGGAAGTTAGTGGGGATGGAAGGCAGTGATAGATACTTTGAAACATTTATGAACCATGGTAGAATGAAGCTTGCAAGTTTGAGGAATCCATGGTGGAATTGTAGATGACAGAAGTTTTGAGTTCAATATGTATATCACATAACAAGAAGCAGTAGAATTCGAAAGCGCCAACTCGACAAGCGTGGCCATAAAATTGGCTAAGTATAGAAAGGTACAGTGGTTGATCGGATTCATCATGTGAGGATATAGATGGAAATGAAGATATGTCAGCTTGGCAATGTTGGTACCCGTGATCATAGAAAGGCGAATAAGTATATAACTAGAAGGAGATAACACATGGGAAGAAGAAAAGGTAAAAAGGGCGGAGTGCACGGTGGAATTGTAGAGAACGGAAATTTTGAGTGCAAGATGTATATTACAAAAGAAGAACTAGCAGAATTCGAAATGGCCAACCCGAAACAGTATCCAAGAATTGGACATTTCGTGAACCCGGCAACAGGAAGATCTAAAACAGACTGGCAAGGTCTCTCCAGAAGACGCGAGGCCTCGACGTTCAAATTGCATCAATCGGAACATTTGAATGCATAATCTTTGACACAGAAGAGCAGACGATGTTGGAAGCCGGTAGTCAATTTTTATATTGCGGAGGGTGTGATGCCAATAGTTGTGTACCAGTGTCTCCAGTTGTCACTATTAAAAGCTAATTTAGTATTGAAAATAAGTGTGATGTTGAGCCAGACAGCCCGCAGGTCCGCTTGTCAATTTGTATATCGCAGAATTCTGGGTGTTATTTGTAGGGCACGGAACAATGGAGGGCCAATTTTGAGCCCACCCGCCCGAGAACCAGCGATCCAAAAAGTGGCTACGTATGGAATGTGGAGTTCGTACATGCTCTATAAAATCTCATGTCCATACTCTATAGTCCCATAATACATAGGAAGAAAAAAAGGGAAAAAGGACGAAGGATTCCACAGTGGAATTTTAGATCACGAAAATTTTGAGTGGAAAATGGATATCATGGAACAAGAAGAAGCAGAGTTCGAAAGCGCCAACCCGGCAACCATGGGCATAAAATTGACTAAGTATGAAAAGGAACAACGGTCGGTCGGATTCATATGGAATGTGTAATTCTGGGAATTCCGCATTCAATTTATATATCGCGGAATTCTGGGTGCTATTTGCAGGGCACGAAACAATGGAGGACAATTTTGAGCCCGCCTGCCCGAGAACCCGCGATCCAAAAAGTGGCTACGTATGGAATGCAGACTTCATACATGCTCTATAAAATATCATGTCCATACTTTATAGTCCCATAATCCACAGGAATAAAAAAAGGGAAAAAGGACGGAGTCCACAGTGGAATTGTAGATCACGGAAATTTTGAGTGGAAAATGTATATCACGTAACAAGAAGCAGCAGAGTTCGAAAGCGCCAACCCAGCAACCGCAAGAATAAAATTGACTAAGTATGAAAAGGATTATTGGTCAGTCGAATTCCTCATGTGAGGATATAGATGGAGATGAATATATGTCAACATGCCAATGTTGGAACCCGCAATCGTAGAAAGGCGACTGAGTATATAACTAGAAAGCGATAATACACGGGAAGAAGACAACGGAAAAAGCACTAAGTATCTCAAAGAAGAACATCTATTGTTTGCTTATAATGCAAATCCTTTTGAACCCCTATTGATTTATCACCAGTAAAGGCATAAATTGCAGATCACAAAAGTTCTTTGGGTGCAAGATGTATATGAGGGAACAGGGGACATAGTTGTTGGATATCACAAATCCAGGACCCGGTGATTACATAATTGGCTAAGTATCGAAAGGGACCGCGGTCAGTCGGGCTCATGTTGTGAATATATATAGATAAATAGTTGCCAATTTGCGAATCCATGAGGTAGTGATCATATAGCTGTGACTAAATATAGAACCAAAAAGGGATAATAGAGGGGGGGGGGAGAGAATTAAGAGTTTTTATACTTTCCTGTGCACAAATTGTATATTGCGGAACTCTAGGTGCTCTTTGCAACTCACCAAAAATTTGAAACACAATTTTGAGGCCATCAATCTGGTAACCTGCAATGGAAAAAGTGTGTAAGTATGGAACATCGAAACGCTGGTTGGGACTTGCTTTTGCTAAGAAAGATCTTATTTTCATGTTTCTGGACAAGTTCTCTAGGGATGGTTGGTTGTCCTGACTTTTGCTTATTAATGATGATTTTTTTACACTTTTTCAAGATGTCGTTCTAGTATTAAACCTTTGGTGTTGCATAACTGGAAAGAAGTACGAAGATGGGCAGAACAAGAAACAGTGACTAGGATTTGGATTTTTTGTCAACCCGCCAACACGAGGATCCAAAATATGATCACAAGGTTTCTCCAAAGGACGCAAGGCCCCGATAGCCAAATTGTATAGTTCGGAACATTTCAATGCATAATGTGTAACATGGAAGAGGGGACGATGTCAAAGCCTGGTTGTCAATTTGTATATAGCAGAGCAGCGGGCGCCAATTCTTTCGTACCAGTGTGTCCAGTTGTCATTAGTAAGAGCATAGTTAATGTATATCAGGAAGGATGTGAAGTTGGTGGGGATCGAAGGCAGTGACAGATACTTTGAACGACATTAATGTATAAGAGGAACCTGCGGTGGAATTGTAGATCACGTATGTTTTGAGTTCAAGATGTATATAACGAAACAATAAACAGTCGAGTTCGTAAGTGCTAATCCGAAAACGACGGCCATAAAATTGGCTAAGTATGGAAAGGAACATCGGTTGGTCAGATTTTTCATGTGAGGATATAGATGGAGATGAAGACATGTCATCTCGCCAACCCTGGAACTGAATATCATAGAAAGGCGACTAAGTATATATCCAAAAAGCGATAACAGGTGGGAAGAAGAAAAGGTGAGTTTGTATGCGCCAGCCCAGCAACCGCGGCCATACAATTGACTAAGTATGCAAAGGAACAACGACCGGTCGGATTCATCATGTGAAGATAGAGATGGAGATGAAGATACGTCAGCTCGCGAACCTTGCAACCGTCGATCATATAAAGACGACTAAGTATAAAACCAGAAAGCGATAACGGATGGGAAAATGAAAAGGGGATAAGGGATAAGTATCTAACAGTTGAAAAACTTTTTTTTCCGTTTATTAATGGAAATTTTTTAAAACCCCTGGTGGGTTCTACTAGTAAAAGCATAAACTGCATATCACCGAAGTTCTTTGGCTGCAAGATGTATATGATGGAACAGGGGAAATAGGTGTTGGATACCACCAACCCGGGGCCTGGTGGCCAGATAATTGGCTAAGTATTGCCCAAGAGAAAGGTTTGATATCTATTTTAATAGTATTCATACTAATATGTATTATTGGAGAAAGTTTTGATATTTATTTGAATAGTATCCATAGTAATATATATCAATGGATTATTTATGTTTCAAATGAAAATGATCTCCCAATTTGCAGGATGCTCTTGGGTTCACAAATTTCGTTGAAACCACGAAATTTTTTATTGCAAGATGTATATAACGCAACAAGAAACATGAATTTGCATTGTCGTTTCAACGAGATAAACTCCTTATCATATATTCATCTTGTATTCCTTGCAATGACATGAGAAAACGTCAACTCTCCATAAACATTAATATCTAAATTAAATTAAATGTGATGAAAATTTGGTGTGATTTAAGTAATTAAGACAGCTTCAGTCGTTCCTTTATTAATGCGAAGCTTTTCAAACCCTTGGTGATTTATCACTAGTTAAAGCATAAATTGCAGATCACGGAAGCTCTTTGGTTGCAAGATGTATATGACGGACCAGGGAACATAGTTGTTGAATACTGCAAACCCAGGACTCGGTGGCCAGATAATTGGCTAAGTTTTTCCCAAGAGGAAGTTTTCATATTTATTCCAACAGAAGAAGCTACAATATATGCAAGATATTGAACAGGAACATTGCATCAACACTTGAGTTTCCTTGTTGTAATTCATTAATTCAGTCTATTTATGGGACCCGAAGAATGAAAGCAGGACAGGTCCTCCAATTTCTTTCTTTAAGTATAGGGCCCGCGCCACACAAGTATGGCCTATGAAAAATTATTCTTCAATGTAAAATGTAAGCAACAAACATAGTAGCCTTTTATTTAAATTGAAGTAGTGATGAGCAGAAAGAAAAGCTTTTCGTCCATGTTTAACGACACATAGGGAAAAAGGTACAAAATAAAATGAAAAGCAATACCAGAGATTGGAAAACACTTTAAAAAAAAACCCGCAATGATTCTATATTCAAATAATATGGATTACAAAACACAGCTGAGATTATTTGCCACAATGATTGTGATTTGGCCTGTCATCGACTAGAAAAATATGTACATTGAAAATATTCGTAAAAAATTAGTTGACTATCAATTTCTAGTCTTGGACTTAATTGGTGCTGCCAACTAGATCTATCTCAGTTTTTTGAATATCTTGTCTCTTCCAGATATGGCCTGCTTGCAATGGTTGGTTATTCAACATTTCATTGTTTTTCAAGATTAATTTCCCTCTATCGTCGAAAACTTGGTGTTTAAGTTGATTTCCTTGCAATGTTCCTGACCATTGACATCTGAGACAACTTAAAAATGCGATCCAGTCCAAATTCAAAGTCGAGGGAGTCGTTTTATGTGACATTATCTATGGGACGGGAAAAAATTCAAGTATGTTCTGACTGCTATTCTCCATGTATTCGATCATCTGTTTGGTTGAAAATCCTTCCCGAATATTTGTATGTTGAACTTCTTTGTTTTATTACAGCAAATTGGAAGGAACGTGCAAGCCATATGAAAAATTTTATTATGTTGAAGTACATGGATTCTTCGAGCAGCACAGGTATGGAAAGTGTATCAAATGCTACAAAATGCATCAGCACAGATTTGGCAAGTGTATCAAATGTTGCAGATTGCATCAGAATATATCTTTCGTCACAGCGGTGACAAATACGGTGGCCCACAGAAAGGTTTGGAATGTTCGGAGGTGACGCAAATATGTGGAGTCTGCAACTACATCTAGAGGAAACCGAACAAAATTTGACAAAGAACATGGATTTTTGTCAAGTCGGTTACCACACCCAGAAGTAGCTCAGCAAACTTTGAAATAGAAACTTTTGTAGTGATAATATCTCGTTTTATCCACCCATACAATTTCTATTACCCGCCTTTGGTTACATTCACAAATGGAGTAATATTTTGCATCGCTTACAAACATCACAGACCATTTTGCAAGACACGGTAAGTGTGACGACCCTGAGGAAGACAAAATCTTGTGCGATCTACACAAATCGATACACTTTCCAAACCTATGTTGTTGGAAGAAACTATATACTTCAGCGAAGAAGTATTTTGCATGTGACCTGAAAATCCATTACAACTCCCAGCAAGAAAACAGAAAAGTTCAACAAACAAATCTCCAGGCAGCCTTTTCAACCAACCAAAGCATCGAATATAGGGAGAACACCAACCAGAAGATACTTGTTCTTTTTTTTCCTCCTCTCTGAGTTTCTGTTGGATAACAGAGTTTTTTTTTATTCAAAGCTCACGTCACATTAAACCAGTCTCTCTTCTTTCATCTCGGCTTCAATCGCATCTCTAAGTTGTCTTACATGTCCATGACGAGGACCATTAGAACGAAGGCATGCTAAAGTGAAACTCTTTGATGATAGAGAGAAATGGCAACAAGTATTTAAAAGAAACGTTGGATGATCTTCCGTAGATTTTGTGTTAATTTGTTTTAATGACAGATGTTCTCGATATTTTCGCTTATTAATGCCAATCTTTTCGAATATGTACGTTGAATACTAACTAATAGCACGTATCAACATTCCCATATTCGATCAGATTCTCAAATCTGACATCTAAGATATGCACAATATTAAAGAGGGACATGATGTCAAGGCCTCTGTGGGTGACACATTCATGCACTATGCCGAAGCCTTTAAGAAAACCAAAAGAGCCAATTTTTTTTATTTTTTTTTTTTGCAAATTCAAAATGCAGACAAAAGAAATTACCAGATCCCATAATATTCGCTTGTCTATTCCTTTTAATGGGAGATTTCCTCGAGCTTTCCACTTATTAAATTCAATCTTTTTTAACCTATCTAGTCGGTTGTGACTTTTAAAAGCATAATTAATGTCTATTGGAAAGGGAAGAAGGTAGCGGGGATGGATGGGAGAGACAAATGCTTTTCAATTTTTTGAACCCAGAAACGCCTCAACCCGCCAAACTTTGAAAACTCAACTAAGTATGGAAAGGTAGGTAGGATAGACAAACTCATCGCATGCAGAGGCACGGTTGCGACTTCGAGGAGTGTGGGGTCGAATTGTAGAGCACGAAAGTTCTGGGTGCAAGATGTATATACCGAAAACGAGATGCCATACTTTGATAGCACCTATACATGAAGTCGCATCCATAAAACTGGTTAAGTATGCAACCAAACGGCGGTTGATCTAAATGACCACAGAAACATGAGAAACTATAGAACCAGAAACGCAGTTTACAAGAGGGAAAAAAGGGAGAGAACAACTATATCGCTCACGCAGCAAAACTTACTCTCATAACAATGAAACCATAGTAAGACATAAACCATGGAAAAAACATCGTCAACTATGAAATATAGTTTGAGGCCGACAAACTCTACTTCAACGCATAAGAGATGCAATTTACATCGAATGCAAAAAAAATTGTATGTTATTTTATCTTAATATTATTTTATGGAGAGTCCACTGCAAAAGAATGTAACAACAAATCCAACTGTGAATGCATCATCCCAACATTTCAAACCTATGCAAACAAGAACAAGCATCAAATAACAACCTAGTTAAGAAGCACCAAAAGGCCCAGCTATAGCCGCAAGACCCCAACCCTGCAAAGTCGAATCAAACAACAATAAACGACACACAGCGAACAAATAAGAAAGCAGCAACTAGCCCACCAAGAATGACGCAGTTCCAATCACGGTTGCAAAACCCCAAACATGCAAACTGCAACAACACGAACAACCAAACAAGAACAACAACAACAAGCAATTAAGAAATCAGTGGAGATGCAAAAAACAAGCATGAACCAGTGAACCAGCAATGGCGTTGAAGCATTTAAATAAATAAAATGGAAGAAAATGTATTGTAACAAGCCTGCTAAGTAAACATTCAATGCTTCCAAGCCTGTTAGGTAAACATTTAAGTCTGTCAAAAATGATCTGTAAACATTTCAGAAAAAAAAATGCAATGTGGCAGGTCTCTGATATATCCAAAAAATTTATTATAATTTATGTAACAATAGTTTGAACAGTAGAGAATGTATTCGAAGGCCAAACTTTGGATATGCCAGCATATCAAACATTTCCATAAATTTACCTAGCAGAAAATTCTAAACCAAACATTCGAACTAATGCTAGCATTAATCCACCTTCAACCAATGCATAAGAAAATATATGATTCAAAAATACCATATACGATCAAATACTTTGGATATGCCAGCATATATAACATTAGGAATAGAGAAGCCGACAATAAGATCTCCATTCCATTTTCCAATCAAATCATGACAAATATGGTACCTTTTATTATATAAAAAACGATGTTTTCAGTTCCCTGGTTCCAACAATAGATAATATGCAAATATTAATGGTCAAAGGACAAACTAATATGAAGTCAATGAATTATTGATCGCTATAGTCCCTCTATGCCTACAGCAGGGACTAATAACCCACATGAAGCTCATACTCACATAGCTCATACTGGCATGTAATTCTTCTTCATACATTTCACTGGATAAGTAAAGAAGTAAGCGGATGGTATTTTTGAAAATGCCAATTTTAAAATAGATTTTTTTTCCAATACGGGCAGATTGAATAAGGAAAGAAAACCTTAATGCTTAATATAGGAAGCAAATTGACGACAATGATTTCTACATCTACAGTGATGAGTTATTAAAATTCTTTTTAAACATTAAGTTATACAAAGTAATATTTATTATGATATTTTGGATATTGATATATCTTCTAAATATTTTTTTTGTTGGTAAGTAGTTGTTATTAAAATTATTTTTAAACATTAAGTTATACAAAGTAATATTTACTATGATGATTTTTATATTGATATATCTTGTAAATATTTTTTTGTTGGTAAGTAGCTATCATATTAAATATAAACAGAATATACAAACATAGCATATCAGATCTAGCTCTAAGAGACCATGACAATCTCTGAGCAACCAAAAAAAGTTTCCCCTTATGGGGACACCAGGACAATAAGTTGTTCATATGTTTTAAAGATTGGAAAATAATTGTTTGATTATGTTCATACAATTGTTTAACTTGGGCTAGCTTATAACAATCTAGATAAAATAGGCAAAAAGAGAAATTGAAACTAAAACATCTGTCACCAGTGATCGTGAGAAACCTGTTGGTGAGTAGCAGCATAGGCATTCCTTTGGGCGGTAGCATTGGAAGATTATGGACCTGAGTAGTGTCTGTCTAGGGGAGTGAAATTCATGTCGAGACGATTCAAAATCCATGAAAGGATCTCTATGATATAGGCATTTTTAATATCTAAATCTTCCATATGACTCTTGAGTTGCCTAAAGTCCTCATCTTTAGGAAACAACCCCAAATCTAACAAACTCTTAGTGTGCCAATAGAGTTCAATTGTTCGAAAGAAGATGGAGTTTTTGGATCTAGTACAGCCCACGTCTGGAATTATTCCTCTGCCTCATCGGCCTCCCTGAAATTGCGAACAAGATGAGCTTCCCCTTCCAGGGCGTTCATGGTTGTCTGAGCTTCAATAGGGACAAATGGAGAGTAGAAATCAGTTGCAGCTTTGGAAGCGTTGACAACTTGGGAATGGGTAGCAGCCGGATGACCAGGCCTTCTACCTCAAGGTGCCATTATATCTAAAGTAAACAAAGGGATAATGTGAAATAGATCACGTAGGGATATAAAATGCAAGACCCAAAACTTTCCAGCAAGGAGCCTCCAAGTCGGCTCAAAACATTCCTTCAAAAACATATTTGTATGTTGCATCTGAGACATATAGATGAGAGCTCGAGTTGGTCATGCCCTTACCAATCTTGTAATAATATGTTGAAGCTAAGCGTCCTTCTACATCCTTATCCCATGTGTCGAGTTCAATTGAAGGTACCAAGTTAATACTTGCTTCATAAGTAGAGAGGGAGGATCTAGGCTTACAATCAACTCCCCTTCCCTCACAATGATTGTCTCCCTCAAATCACGATGGCCTGAGTTCATTGTGAGTTTGTTTTGAAATGAAAGAATATTTTTGGATGTGATCCTCACACTAGTGCATTTGCCTCATTTTCCGAACTCGTTCCAATGCCCATCTGACGGCCCCTCATCTAGATTCCGACAAACTCCCTCAGCTATTCGTTGCACCACTTTCTTCATACTCACGATGGCCATAAATTTATGTCAGATATCTGATGCCACTGACTTCCATTTGGTAGTTGTAGATAGATTTTAAAAAATAGATGTTCATCACAATAAATCGTCATCATTACGACAATCATACAGTGGCATTATTGTGACACATTGATTTTCCACGTGGAATTTTCCAAGAAACTGTTTTACCGATGGTGGCAGTCGTTATTGTGACATAGACATGTTAAAGTATCATCAGACAACTAACGTAGACACCATTTGAATTGTGACTTTATGGTCAAAGGCCTACGTCAATGTGGCAATGCTCTATAGTATGTAGTCTTTCGATGATCCAACGTTATGGCTCGACAAAATTGTTGGGCACGTGATGCAGAAGAGTTGGATGTCTTGTTTGGAATGGGACGGACATTCATCGGATGTCCAATGCCCATAAAATAAAGTTAAAAAAAAAAAAGCAAATTGCATTAGATATAGGGAGCAGGTTGAGCTAGATGTAGCTGACATTGTTCTCTATATATGATGATATAGAAAATTAGGATTATGGTTAATATTGTTGCATAAAACCCTAATTCAATCTTGTTAGAGCCTAAACAACTAAAAATGCACAATCACACTTAAGAGATACAGTTTTTCTTTTAAACTGTAATTTATTCCCTTGTGCAAAAATGCCCACCAGTCTTCACTAAAATGCACGCATAGGTCTTAACACACCTGCAATTTGAGTGGTTCAAGTTTCTAAAGGTGGCTTAGATAATTTTACACATTTCTACATATTTAGATTTGTATTTGCAAACATAAATGTAGTTGTTGTGTAAAAGGGGCAAATTCTACCTTGTAAATTGAAAGACCAAAACAGTAGAAAGTGACCTAATGGAAATGCACGTCGATGCTTCTATATAGCTCAAAATTTAGTTATCTAATTTTCGGGATGCATTTAATAACATTCTAAATCTATATATATCATACGGAATGCATTTTAAAATGACTAAGGACTTCTACCTTGCACCGAGATTCCACACTTTTTGTAAAATGGAGGGTAAAACCGTCTTACTGTAAAATGCACACCTAAGACTTATGTGACCTCCAAATTGAGTGGTTTGAATTGTGGAGTTTGTATTTTATCATTTTAAATCTATTAATACTTTATTTGCTCATTTTGAAACCAAAAACTGTATGGTGTGCATAAACGTTAAAAATTTCCTTGTAAATACAAGAAAATGCATAAAAATACATGAAAACGTGGCATGATGAGAAATGCACGCCCTAGGAAGAAAAATCCATGTATGGTGTTATTAATTTACAAGTTACAAGTTACAGGACTGTGGATTTTTTGTAAACCCTAAAGAATGCATACTTGGGTGATTTGTGCCCATAATTTAGTAAAGGGTTGAAATATACATGAATCTCTGGCAATTGTGCACACACACTAACTAAATGGAAAAATGAGTACTAACTACCTGGTTCCATGAACTCGATGAGGTAGGAACCTATATAGCCACATCACACATAGGCTAGTTTTTTGTTGCATTTCCATTGCAAAGACCTGCCGAAATCATCAAAAAATTACAAGGTTATATGACTAAATATTAATAAATAAATAAATAAACAGACAAATCAACATGTACGAAACCTAGAAGACTAAAATGCAATGCTTGAATGAGAAAACACTTGTTTTTTTTTAAACTGTAATCTATGTATTTGTGCAGAAATGCACGCCAAGCTTCACAAAAATGCACGCCCGTGTCTTTATACACCTACAATTTGAAAGATTCGAGTTTCTGAGGGTGTCTTAGATAATTTTACACATGTCTACATATTTATATTTTCATTTGAAAACATAAAAGTGGTTTTTGTGTAAAAGAGGCAAAGTCTACCTTGTAAATTGAGAGACCAAAACAGTAGAAATTTACCTAATGTAAATGCACGCCCATGCTTTTATATAGCTCCAAATTTAGTGATCTAATATTTGGTGTGAATTTAATAACATTCCAAATCTATATACTTCATTCGGAGTGAATTTTTAAAATACTAAGGACTTCTACCTTAAACCCAAATTCAATACATTTTGTAAAATGGAGGTGTTGACGAGGTTGAAATCGCCCTACAATACTAAGGGGTACTCCCTGATGCACGGTCCCAATTAAACTATGCGCCATTTGTTTTAGGAGACCCATCCAGAATGTGGCCTTGATAGCATTGTTGGTTATGAGGGTGAAGATGGATGGTTATGCAATGCAAAGATGTAGATGAAGACTATGTATGAAAAGAAATATAATATACTACTAATATATCATATCCTATCATATATAGGAGCAAACTAAAGTAACTAAAATGAGTTGTAATGAAACTAAATTCTACCAGAAACCTCACCCAGATAGTTGAAATAAAGGTGCAAAGTTAGAGACACAAACATACATACATATAACCAGAAATTTCCAAATTATACTTCTGCATACATAACAACCCATGAACTCGAGACTTATAAATATAAGAAAGAATAGCAATACTGCAAAAATGACATTGAATGCATCAAATTAGTCTATAAGAAAACATTTTCCTTACAGTCCATGTAAACAACATACATTCCAATTGAAACAGTTCACAGCAAAACAACAACATACACAAGTTCTTCTCTCTTTCCAAAATTGGCCCTGGGGGCTTCTTAGTATTCATTAACATGGTATATTTTCTTAAATCAATTATTGAGTTTATAAAATTCTTGAAGAGCGTGCTTGGAATGGGAGAAGGAACTATCAATAAGATACAATTCAAAGATTTTTCAAAGCCAAAAAGTAAAGGGGATCAATTTTCTTGGAGGGGTTTTGCAAGTTGATTACAAGAAAATGGAGGGTTGTAGTGTCTGGCACAACATGAGGATAAAACCATCTTACTGTAAAATGCATGCCTAAGACTCATATGACCTCCAAATTGAGTGGTTCAAATTGTGTAGTTTGTATTTTCTCATTTTACATCTATTCATACTTTAGTTGTGCAATTTGAAACCTAAAACCCACTAGTGTGCATAAAGGCTAAAAGTTGCCTTGTAAATGCAAAAAAAATGCATAAACGGAAAAATGCATGAAAACAGGGCATGATAATAAATGCACTCCCTAGGAAGAAAAATCAATGTATGGTGTTGTTAATTATCAAGTTACAAGTTACAGGACTGTGGATTTGTTGTAAACCCTAAAGAATGCATATTAGGGTGATATGTGCCCATAATTTAGTAAAGGGTTGAAATATACATGAAACTTTGGAAACTATGCACACACACTAACTAAAATGGGAAAATGAGTACTAACTACATGGGTCCTTGGGCTTGATGAGGCAGGAGCTTGTACAACCACATCACACATAGGTTAGTTGTTAGTTGCATTTCCATTGCGAAGACCTGCTGAAATCATCATAAAATACAAGGTTATATGACAGAATATTAATAATTAAATAAATAATAGAAAAAACAACATGTACAAGACCTGGAAAGACTAAAATCCAATACCTGAATGAGAAAAATACTTGTTTTGCTTTTAAACTGTAATTTTTGTATTTGTGCAGAAATGCACATCTGGCTTCACAAAAGTGCATGCCCGGGTATTTACACACCTTCAATTTGAATGATTCGAGTTTCTAAAGGTGTCTTAGATAATTTTACACTTGTCTACATATTTTTATTTTTATTTGAAAAAATAATAGTGGTTGTTGTGTAAAAGAGGCAAAGTCTACCTTGTAAATTGAGGAACCAAAACATTAGAAATTGACCTAATGGAAATGCATGCCCATGCTTCTATATAGCTCCAATCTTATTGATCTAATATTTGGGGTGAAGTTAATGACATCCCAAATCTATATATTTCATCTGGAGTGCATTTTAAAAATACTAAGGACTTCTACCTTGAACCAAGATTCAAAACCTTTTGTAAAATGGAGGGTAAAACCGTATTACTATAAAGTGCATGCCTAAGACTCATATGACCTCCAAATTGAGTGGTTCAAATAGTGGAGTTTGTATTTTATCATTTTACATCTAATAATACTTTATTTGTGCATTTTTAAACCTAAAACCCTCTAGTGTGTGTAAAGGCTAAAATTTACCTTGTAAATGCAAAAATAATGCATAAAGGGAAAAATGCATAAAATTGCACGAAAACATGGCATGATGAGAAATGTGTTGGATTACTGAGAGGGGGGGTGAATCAGTAATAGACAAATTTAATCTTTTTTAACCATATAATGCAAGTGTTATATCAATGTAGCATTATCATCCAATACTTGCGAAGTAAATAAACAATGAACAAATGAACAATCATAGGCATACACAGTACACCAGTGTTTTTACATGGAAACCCAAAGCAGGAGAAAACCACTGAATGTTTTTTCTTATATGTCTTGAAGAATTACATTCATTTGAAGCACCAACTTCCTTTGTTTTCAGTTGCAACTGGAAGGAGGCTCCAACCCCCTAGTTTCTTGGGCTACATCCTGAGGGAAGATCCAACTCTCCAATTATTTGGCTACAACCAAAAGGAGGCTACAACCCCCTATGTTCTTTGGCTACAATCGGAAGGTGGCTACAACCACTTGTCCTTGCCTCATCCAACTTCCCTGACGTATAAGTAGAATGATGAAACCACCGTCACACTATCACTGTGAGATATATTGTTTTAAAATTGTACCAATCAACCTGCACCAAACAACCTGTACCAATAACCTGAACCATGCATCAACATGTACCTCAACCTGTAATCAACCTGTACCATAAACAAGTGCATCAACCATGCACCAACCTATACCAAACAACCTGTAATCAACTTGTACCATAAACAAGTGCATCAACCATGCACCAACCTGTACCTCAAACTGCAAATATTCCTTAACTTTAACAACAAGAGACTAGCATTTTCATCAAACTTTACTTTAGTCTCATGTGACTAGTTTTGGATTAGTCAACAACCCTAACTTTAAATAATCATAACTATGTAACTGTAATGAATAAATGTCTGAAAATAGTACAAAATGTTCTTCAATGTGTTTTATGCAATTTCTCCAAGTGTCACTACTTGGAACCTCTCAGAAAAGGAGTTACAGCAAAAATGACATACCTTGTTAAATTTTGGTTTATTCTAGAGAGCGAACTTGTAAAGCATGCCCCGCACAGAAAATTTGTTGTCTGGATCTAAAAATTTTACACAAAATACTACAAACTGTACTCTAACCAACACATTTGTTCTTACTGAATTTGGATCTGTTATGAATAAGTTATGACGTTTTTACCCGAAACACATGTTTTAGACTAGTTTCAGGACTAGCCACAAACCATATTTTCCACGGAGTTTAACTCCAAAAATACAATGACCCACAAGCTTAAATTCGTACCACAACTACTTGGATATGTTTCCTCAATGGCCTCCCAATTTCACGATCTGAATCATTCTAGAAAAAAAGTTATTGTGAAAATGGTGAGATGACATGTAAATAACATACCTTAGAAAGCATCATCAAAAGAATTTATCCCCCCTTGAATTTTGGCCTTCTTTACTTCACCTTCCCTCTGAAATTTGGCTTCGATATCCTTTGGTTACCTCAGTCACCTGTAGATATTCAATATGCTCAAGTGTGATTGAAATGAGAGAGCCTTGCCTCTTATTTATACTTTCATGTAGCTTCCTTAGAAGCGTCTTCTATACCACTTTGTCCACATAGTCACCTATGTCCAAATTTGCCCAATTTTCCACTTGTCCATATATCCAATAGTCATTTGACTACTTAACCCATTTTCCTCATTTTAGGCTTAACCTTCTTATAACCACTTTCCATAATTAGAAAGTTCTCCCTTTACTTTATTATTTAAATAATTCTCCTTGACTTTGTCACTTCACTTTATTACTCTTTGACTTTGTCACTTCAATTTATTATTTAAATAATCCTCTTTGATTTTGTCACTTCACTTTATTATTTAAATAATCCTCTTTGACTTTGTCACTTCACTTTATTATTTAAATAATCCTCTTTGCAAGCACTTTGAATTCTTTGACCTTTTGGGGATTCAAGCCAACATATGAGGGTCCTCCAACTTCGTAAGGCCATAACTATGAAACCGTGAGGAGTTATGTGACGTTAGACATACCACCTAAAATGGAATGACATGCACATGGGTTGGTCTTCCTTTCCATATCTCGTAGGGAGTTTTCACAGTGCTTTCTTTTAGCATTACTATGTTTTGAAAGTGAAATGGTGTATGCATTGTCTGTCCAAAAGATATATGTCAATTTGGAAACCATTAGCATTGTTCGAGCCATTTACTATACTATCATGTTATTTCTTTCAACAACTCCATTCTATTGAGGTGTCCTAGCAACAGATATTTGCCTTTTTATTCCATGCCTGTTGTA
>JASDQU011507743.1:0-10197 GCA_032191745.1 Picea mariana
CAGACAGAATGGAAATAAACTAGCTAGGGCGCTGGTAGCTTATCTCTGAGAAGAGATGTGGTGGCTACTAGCCTCTGAACTCCCCATTACAATGTGGCTCGAAGGCCTACATATTATTGAGAAACAATGGAAAACCCTAAACATCCAAAAACCTAACCCTAGGAGATGAAACACCAGAATATGGGCCCCGTTGGGGTAAATTGGTACATCAATTTCCCGAGGTCATAACTTTGGCATACTATCTCCATTTGATGCACATGATACATCGTTAGAAATGTCTATACAAGGAATACACTTCTCTGGAAGTTCAAGACCCAAAAAAAAAACGTTGTTTAGGGCCTCAAAACAACTCCTGAAGTTCAGGACCCGAAGAACTGCTAAAAATAGTAAATTGTGCTACAATTAAGGAAACTGAAAAACTGAAAGAAACAATGGTGTGGGTCCAAGTGGAATAGGAGGGTGGCCACCAATATCCACCTAGATCAACTACTTGGTGTTCTACACATCCCAAGATTGGCCATAAATTTGATTTATGTAAGAAAAATGGATGATGCAGGGGTAAAAACAATATTTGAAAAGGAAACCTACAGCATGGTTCGAGGAGCAATGGTGTTATTGAAGGGATTTTGGTTTGGAACTCTCTATAAGTTGCAAGGAAGCACTATTAGTGATGGGTGTAATAGTTCCATTGTTATTGATATTGGAGTTGAATAAGAAAGAACTCCTATAGTCTCTAGAGAAAAGGTTATGTTGTGGCATCAAAAACTGGGGCATATCAGAGAGAAGGGTCTTTGACTACTACATGGTAAAGGTATGGTTGAAGGTATGTCTAACTACTCTTTGGATTTTGATTTATGTGCACATTGTGTATATGGGAAGAAAAATCAGGTAAGATTCCCCTCTAGTGCAATGAGGGTAGAAGGAATCTCACAGCTAGTTCATAGTGATGTGTTTGGGCCTATGTTGGTTCCATCATTGGGAAAATTTGTGTACTATGTCTCATTTATAGATGACTTCTCGAGGAATACTTTGATATATTTCCTTAGGAAGAAGTCTAAAGTCTTTGATAGGTTTAAAGAGTTTAAGGCTCTTATTGAGAATCAAACAGAGAAAAGAATTAAGGTGTCGAGGACAGATAATGGCAGAGAGTTCTGCAAGAATGAATTTGAAGAATTATGTAAGAAGTGAAATATAGAAAGGCAGAAGACTACTCCATATACACCTCAACAGAATGGAGTTGCAAAAAGGATGAACATGATGTTGATGGAAAAAGAAATATGCATGTTGTAGCATCCCCGACCACCCCAGAGGTGGGAAGATTACTACCACTAACTGAACTTTGATCTTCTCAAGCTCTGATACCAGTTTGTAACGTCCCCAGCCACCCAACACGTCGGGTAACACCACAAAGGAACATATTACTGCTATGATACCAATTTGTTTTAACACCCCCGACCAACCAAGTTGGGCCAAGCTATCTTGTAGAAATAACAATTATCATTTGCCTATAAATATAAGCATAGACAAACAACATAGTCTGCTAATACACATACGGATGCGAAAATAACAGTAAAAGCATACATGTAGTAATCCAAACAAAACCATAGATGTAACAACATATATAAATACATAGCATGTGAATGAATAGGGGAAATGAATACTTATCTTTTAATTGAGATGCACCAACTGTGTACAGATCTTCCACGAACCTCCCAGCCTTAGACCGTGCTGCTCATCATGCTCAACAATGAGTCACCCCAGAGCTGGGACTAAGCTCCACCCAGGGCAAGGGAATCCTAGACTAGGTTGAGGTTACAGGAGACTGCACAGTGCAACTGGAAGGATTCTCTCCAAGAGCCTTATTACGCCCACTAGTCACAGACTCCCATTCCCCACATGCATGTTCCACCCCAGGAATATGCACCTTCATTGTTCCATAGTCCATCGGTTGCTCCACTTACCTTTTCATGGTCTCGGTAACAGGCTGGATCGGGAATTCTCAAAGCTCTGTAGATGGTGTTGGACTCTCTCTAAAATAAAATCACTTCCCAACAAACTCTCTCACCTAGATAGAATTTCTCACGGGCCTGACAACCTGCCTCTTCAACCATGGGCCTGACAACTTGCTTCTTCAACCAACTTCAACTTAGTTCCAACAAGGTGAGGACAACAAAAAAGGTTCAATATAGCTCAGGGAATGGCAACAACCACAATTCGGTAAGGCACAACACGGTTTTGGAAAGTACAGATATGTTGGGATTCACAAGAAAACATAGGTCGTCTTCCCTAGTTACTAGTTTCAGTTATCTGGTCTTCCTAGAGCTGCATGCACTCCATTTAGCATTCGTTCCCTTTCCCAGAAACTTAGGATATCTGGGTTTGTTTTCCCCCACTTTAATATTTTCATTTTTCAGGAAGATATTATAATATTCCTTGGGTTAAGACCTCTAGATTAGCCCCCCTTTCCTATCCTCTCAGTCCCATCACTTTCCCTACCTGGTGAAGCTTCGTCTCCCATCACTCTTTCTTTGTGGCTGGTCTACACACAATGATGTATAATTCTTATTAATGATCTTCATAATTACATATACAAAAATCAGGCTTATTGGCCTTAGCATCTAGGATCTTTAGCCTATAACACATAAGCCTACCAGCTTATCAACACTCAGCTCACCAACCTACAAACATAAATACATTTCACAGGGGCTCGGCCTGGGGTATTACAATCCCCTCCCCTTATTTTTNAAAAGATGTGGGTACTCTACCCACATAGCATCTTCATGCTCCCATGTCGCGTCCTCGGGACCATACCAGGTCCACTAGACCTTTACAAGCCCTATGGCTCGATTCAAGAGTTGCTTTCTCTTCTTGTCCAATATGCGCACCAGATGTACTTGCAAGGTGCCTTCTTGATCCACCTAGATCACATTCCAATCAATCATATGATTAGGATCAAGTACATACTTCTTGAGAAATGAAACATGAAACACATTATGTACAATCATGGATGCAGACAATGCAAGCATATATGCAACTCGTCCAATCCTTTCTAGGATTTCAAATGGCCCACAATATCTAGATGCCAACTTGGAACAGTTTCCCAGCTTCAGGGAACTTTTGTTGGTTTTCACTTTCAAGAAAACATGATCACCAGCTTTAAACTCCCTGTGGGTTCTGTTCTTATCAGCGTAACTTTTCTGCCTGTCTTGGGCAGCCTTCAAATTCTGCTTAATATTCAACATTTTCTCTTCCATTTCCTTGAGAAACTTTGGCCAAACCACTACCCTATCAACTGGGTTATCCCAGCTTACTGGGGTGTTGCACTTTCTTCCATAAAGTTCTTCAAATGGGCTCATCTTCAGTGATGCTTGATACCCATTGTTGTAAGCAAATTCTACCAAGTGTAGATAATCCTCCCATTTAGATGGTTTTTCCATCACATACATTCTTAAAATATCTTCTATCACTTGGTTCACCCTCTCTGTCTGCTCATCAGACTCGGGATGATAAGCATTGTTGAAGTTCAGATTTGTTTTGAACCCTTTGAATAACCCCTTCCAAAACTTAGAGGTAAATATTGGGTCTCTGTGAGACACAATTGTCTTGGGTATGTCATGCAATCATGCTACTTCCCTCATATAGATATCAGCAACATTAGTTTCCTTGTGAGTAGTTTTCAATGGAATAAAATGGGCAAATTTCGTAAGCTTATCCACCACCACCATGATGGAATCATGCTACTTGTCGGTTTTGGGCAATCCTATGATAAAATCCATTGTCACCACTTACGATTTCCACTTAGGAATGGGAAATGGTTGTAGCAACCCCGCTGGGTGCCTATGCTCAGCCTTAACCCATTGACATTCTAAGCATTTAGCTATTTACTCTGCAATTTCCTTCTTCGTGACTGGCCAAAAGTAATGGATCTTGACTGTTTCCACTATTTTCTGATATCCAGGGTGCCCAACATAAGGCACATTATGCATTTCTTTCAAGATCATAATTCTTAATTCCTGGGAATTAGGAATATAAATTATGTTTTTGTACAAGAGTGTTCCATCAGCTTCCAATTTATAATCTTACACTTTTTGTAGCATCTTACCTTCGTGTAGCTTTGCCACCAATTCCATGTACTGCAAATCTGCATTTGCAGCTTCCAAAATCTGCCTTTAATATCAGTTTGATACATGTTAATGACCGTAGCATGTAGTTCATGCACTCTGTTGTTGAGTGCATCAGCCACTTTGTTCTCCCTTCCTTTGATATGCTTGATATCAAAGTCATACTCACAAAGGAATTCCAACCATATACTCTACCTAGCGTTCAAGGTTGGTTGATCAAACAAATACTTCAGACCGTTATGGTATTTCCTCAGTTCAAACCTCCTTCTCATGAGGTAGTGCCTCCATTTCTTCAGGGCGTGCACTATGGCTTACAACTCCAAATAATGTGTTGCATGGTTATTTTCATGATCCTTCAACTTTCTAGATTCATAACATACCACAAACCCATTCTGACCGAGGACTCTCCCCGGACCTTCTTTGCATGCATTTGTATGCACTACAAAATCTTCATTCAGATCTACAATCCTCAAGATTGGAGCATTGGTTAATAATTGCTTCAATTCCTGGAAGCTCTTTTTACATTCTTCTGCCCATTGAAATTTCACTCCTTTTCTTTGTAAAGAAGTGATTGGGTGAACAATTTTTGAAAACCCTGTAATGAATCTCATGTAATAGCCAGCTAGACCCATAAAGGATCTGACATCTGTCACATTCTATATGGATTTTTTGACACTGGAGCTGCTCCAGGCATCAGGTTTATAGAGAAATCAATATTTCTCTTTGGGGCTAGTCCTGGTACCTCCTTGAATACATCTTCAAAATATTCCAGGACTGCATGGTCCTCCAGATTTGGCACTTTGTCCTCAGATTTTTCCTCCATATGGGACACAAATATTTGATAGCCCTTCCTGTAGCACTTTTTCAGCTGCATTGTTGAGATTTATCTGATAGTCACTGCCCTTGGAATTCCTTGTACTTTCCCCAGTTTTCCTTCCTCATCCATGCAAGTGAACACCTTGTTATGACAGTCTAAGATGGCATGGTGTTGGTCCAACCAATCCATACCAATTAGAAATTCATAGGAACCTAAAGGAAATATGTTCAAATCTTCCCTTGTGCTCAGTCCATTCATGTCCATAAGACATGTCTTAACCATTTCAGTAACTTTTCTTTTGTCTCTTGTAGCCAGCTGCACCAACCAAGATTTTCCATGCTTGCTTCTTGGAAAATGCAAACTTTCCACCATCTTGGGATCTATATAACTATGACTAGCCCCTGAATCAATTAAAATGGAAAAGGCATGGTTATTGACCATACCTTTAACTTCAATCATGTGTGATTGAAACTCATCTTTCTTGTTGTCTAGGGATGCATAGATCCTTGGTATTCTACTGCCCATGTCCTCCACTGTTTTTGCTTGCTGAACATTGTGGACAACTCTCACTTTACCATTATTGTGGGGAAAATCTCTATACTTGTGGTCTCCTTGACAGCCCCAACATTGAATGGATGTCTTCCTTGGCCTTTGTCCCCCTACCTCAGCCATTCTCTGCTCTCTAAAAGATGGTTGTCCTTGAGGAATATTCCTGAAAAATGGTGGTTTGATTCCCTTCTGCCTCTACTCCCTCTTGAACTTCTTCTTGTCTTCCCAATATTTTTGGGAAGTAGGATTTTCTTTTTGCTAATCATATAAGCATGTTTCTCTCCTTATAGTTTCTTCTATAGTTTTGGAGTCATCATACTATATCTTGTCACTAATGAGAGATGGTAGTCCACTCAAATATCTCTGAATTTTGACAGTCTCATCTTTGATGAAAGGAGCATACTTCAACATCTCTAGAAACCTTCTTTCATACTCATCTATTGTCATGTTTCCTAGCTTGACTTCAAAGAACTCTTTCATCTTTCTGACATAATATCTCTTAGTTAAGTATTTATTTTCAAAGTGTTTCCTGAATTCCTTCCAAGTAACGTTTTTCTCCTTAATATGTTGCACCTGCACAAGTTGGTCCCACCACATGGATGCCTTTTATTTTAGTTGATACATTGCAATTCTCCCTTCTGCATGAGAGGAGTAATTCTACAGTTGGAAATATTTCATCATGCGAAGAAGCCATGTCTCAGTATCTTCTTCCTTCTTGTTCTCTCCATCAAATGTAGGAGGTTTAATATTGTTCATTTCACCCTTCAGTTCATCCACTCCATCTCTCCTATTCTTTCTGGTAGGAGATGGACTTGAACTATTGTGTGCCCTCCTCTTGGAATGTCCTTGGGAGTGATGGTGGTGTTTTCTAACACTCCTTGATTTTCTCTTCTCAGCAAGGAACCTGTGACTTCATGATTTACTAGAGTCACTCACCTTATCCAATTTCCTTTCTATTCTTTCCAGGCTCTGTATCAACTTTATGTTGAATTCTCCCTATTGTTCCCTGGCTTTCATGAGATTTTTGTTATCTTCTCAGTGAGTCTGGACATATTTATGCAATCTTTCAATGGTTTTCATCATGTTTCCTTCCTTATATAACTCTTCTCCCTGCCCATTGGAGTTTGATCCTTCTTTATCCAACTAATCATTTATTCCTCTAATTTCATCCTCCGAACTTTAACCTTCCTATGCATCCCCCATTTCTCTACATTGTGTGTTGATCCTTATTTGATTTAGTTGTTATTTAACTCTGCAAAAACAATGTGCAATCAATCGAAATTGCCATGCCATTAGTCCTTAACAATTTCCACAGTATTCCTAAACCAATCTGATTCAAAGAAAGATTTTAGATTTCATTATGTGGTTCTCGATCAGTCAAGAATCCCCACAGATCTTTTCTTTCTGAACTCTGCACTGTTCTGCAATAATTTTCGGGCACTAGCCCCTTTCTCTTAGCCCCCAACCCATGCGACCATGGGTTATGACCCAACGCTAGGTCGATGGTTCTTATTCGGGACTTCGGGCCTCCGGCTTTTAGAAGTTTGGCTTCAGAAGTTCCTAACTCCTTTCTCCTTGGGGTGTTGATCTTCTAGAGTAAACCTCCACTTGTTGCATTTCCTTCAACAGATCGACGATTGTCAATCATTCCACACTTCGGTCTTCGGGGTTGTGGCCCACCTGTTCCATTTACCTCCAGAGTATCCTTCCTCCAGAGTTAGTCTCCTATTGCTAGGCATCTATTGGCTCAAGGTTTTGATGTTCGAGCACTATCATGTCACATCACTTAATGCCTTTCAATTGGGCATGCATCGATGGTTTGGAGTAACCTTCCTTTCTCCCCACAATTATTCTAACGCTGACACATAACCCCTTGGTGAAACCATGGTTTGGATTGCAGGACTTCCTTGGGGAATTAAATCTTGTGCAACTTGGGTTCCTGCAATGCCTCCTAGCCATCAATATTGGTGTATGATGATCAACACCAGTGTGGGCCCACTTACCATGCTCAAATAGAGTGCCACGTGGCAGAATACTAGTGGTTGACACGTGGCCCAATCAGATGGGTGACACGTGTCACATTTCAAATGGAATTTCAATCTTTGATGGGTCTAAAACCCACTAACACATGGCACACGTCCCATGTGTCCACGTCATTCCCAATGACATCATCATTCCATGTCACTCCAGAATTTTCGGCTTCAGAAGTTTTTTTTTATGCATGCTTCCTTCCAGTCTCCCGAATTCTGAATTTCCGGACTTCTTTACCCTTCGGGTCCACATAGTACAACTATCCACAATCTAGGTGGGGGTGTGTGGAAAGTATAAGGGAGGTCCACGTCACCTCTAGGTGATGTCATCATGACTCACTACTTCGGTTCCTCGGGGCTTCAGGGCTTCGGAGCTTCAGGCTTCAGGAGTTCTCACCTTTGCACACACTAATTCTCCCGAACATCGAAATCCTGAACAAGCCAATCTGCTGACACATGTCCCTTTTGATGGATGGCCTAGATTAACTATGGACTTCAAAGCTCTGGAATTTCTCTTTCTTTCATACAGCGCCGTAACTTCCACCCTTGGCTTGATCCAACGGTCGAGCTCTTCTCCCCAGATCTACGGTGTAGATCCACTTCAGGGACTTTAGGGCTTCGACATCTTCTACTCTATAGCACATACTTCATCGAAGTCTTGAATTCTGAAGGACTTGTAAATTAACCCTCCTACACTTTTCTCCAAATCTGACGGTCGGGAATTGTCCTCCTTCTCATGAGAATATTCCAATGGCCCACATTACTATGTGGCCCAATACCACACTTGTCATGGTTTTATAATACTGCTACAACTCCTAACCTTCGTAACACGGCCAAGGTAACCTCTTAACACTCGGAATTCTCTGAGGCTCAAAATTTGTTCTTCTTGACACAATTTCCCTCTAAACCCTTCTCTTAAAATTCCACTTTCCTAGCCCATCCAGGCTCAATGTTGAAACCATGGATTTGATACCAGTTTGTAATGTCCCCGGCGACCCCAGAGGTGGGAACATTACTACCACTAACTGAACTCTGGTCTTCTCGAGCTCTAATACTAGTTTGTAACATCCCTAGCCACCCAACACACTGGGCAACGCCACAGAGGAACATCTTACTGCTCTAATACCAATTTTTTTAACACCCATGGCCATCCATTTCGAGCCATGCTATCTCATAGAAATAAGAATTATCATTTGCCTATAAATATAACCATAGACAAACAACATATTTTTCTAATACATAGATTGATGCAGAAATAATAGTAAAAGCATACATGTAGTAATCCAGACAAAACCATAGATGTAACAACATATATAAATACATAGAATGTGAATGAATAGGGGAAATGAATACTTATCTTTTAATTGAGATCCACCAACTATGTGTAGACCTTCCAAGAACCTCCCATCCTTAGACTCCATTGCTCATCACGCTCAACAGTGGGTCACCCCCGAGCTGGGACTAAGCTCCACCCAGGGAAAGGGAATCCTAGACTAGGTTGAGGTTATAGGAGACTGCACAGTGCAACTAGAAGGATTATCTCCAAGAGCCTTCTTACGCCCACTACTCACGGACTCTCATTCCCCACATGCATGTTCCACCCCGAGAATATGCACCTTCATTGTTCCACAATCCCTCGGTTGCTCCAATTCCCCTTTCAGGGTATCGGCAACAAGTTGGATCAAGAATTATCAAATCTTTATAGCTGGTGTTGGAATCTCTCCAGGAGAAAATCACTTCCCAACAAACTCTCTCACCTAGAGAGAGTTGCTCATAGGCTTCGTAACCTGCATCTTCAACCACGGACCTAACAACCCACTTCTTCAACCAACTTCAAATCAGTTCCAGGAAGGTGAGTACAATAGAAAGGTTCAATATAGCTCAAGGAATGGTAGCAACCACAATTCGGTAAGGCACAACACGGTTTTGGCAAGTACAAATATGTTGGGCTTCACAGGAAAACACAGGTCGATTTCCCCAGTTATTGGTTTCATAAGTACGTCCAAGATGCAGAGGTCCATGATGGAGGCCCAACAAGTTAGGCGAAGGATGGGAGAATGGGGAGTGAACCCCCCCCAATGAGATAATTCTCCATCTTTAACTGCATGAGCCCAGGTCAACACATGTCTTCCTGGAGCTGCATGCACTCCATTTAACATTTGTTCCCTTTCCCAGAAACTTAGGATAACTGGGTTTATTTCCCCCCACTTTAATATTTTCATTTTTGAGGAATATATTATAATATTTCCTTGGTTTAAGCCCTCTAGCTTAGCCCCTCTTTCCTAGCCTCTCAGTCCCATCCCTTTCCCTACCTGGTGAAGCTTCATCCCCCATCACTCTTTCTTCGTGGTCGGTCTACATGGAACGATGTATAATTTTTATTAATGATCTGCATAATTACATATACAAAAACCAGGCTTATTGGCCTTAGCATCCAGGCTCTTCGGCCTATAACACATAATCCTACCATCTTATCAACACTCGGCTCACCATCCTATAAACATCAGTACATTTCACAGGGGCTCAGCCTGGGGTATTACACATGCTTAGTGAGGCCAGGTTAGGGCAGGAATTCTGGGTAGAGGCAATGGGTATTGCATGTTACCTGGTCAACAGATCACCATCATCAACATTGGATGACACGACTCCACAAGAGGTATGGACTGGTGAGAAAAATTCT
>JASDQU011507744.1:10794-21467 GCA_032191745.1 Picea mariana
GTGGTATTTCCTCATTTACCACATTATTGGATTCCAACTGATTAGGTGGCTTTTGCTCTTGAGGAGGACCTTTCTTTTGCCATCTGTCATTTTTAGGCCTTGGTTGGAATCTGTTATTTTGAGACTGGGACCTCTCCATAGCTATCAATCTATTCTGCAAAGCACTAAGTTGAGTAGCATGAGTTGCCTCCATTCTTTAAACCATCTCTGTTATGACCTTTAAAGAGTCATAAGATAGATCTTTATTATCAGGAACTGTTGCTTTTTCTTTAGAATCTGACTGTCTAGAAGTACCTCTTGTGAATCCTGGAAGGTTTGACTTCCCTAACGCTTGCATATTTTTATCATTTTTTGATGCAGGAGCATCACCAGCAAGTACATGTGGCAGGACAACTCAGCGCATGACGACCAATTCGGAATCCCAAACGCTAACCAGTACTGCAATCTTTTGAAGCTGATAGAAAACAAAAGAGAAAAGATCACGCGCGTGGAGACAAAATGAGCACACGTGACCTGGGAGTTTAACCCTAGTCTCGATGTAACCGCAATTAGATAGCAGTTAGTTTATTTGTTTGTTTCCTTTTGTATAAAGAGAGGTTTTGTACGCCCAAAAGGGGGGTTACGATAGTTATGAGCAAGTAGGAGTTGTGAACAGTAGTAGTTCCTTTGAATTTTACTGTAACCATTTTCTTGATTCTGAATGAAGATAACAGAGTAAAATTGATCCAAATGTGTGAGACTGTTGTTGTCCATGATACTCTGTTATTGCTGTTTGTTTCAAGAATGAATGAATCTTGCTACGAGTGTATGTAGCTTTGAAATGTTTGCATAGAATTTAATTCACTTTTCTTCGTGAGCGGTGCCAGGTGTGCACACAGTTCACAAGGAGTGCGTTGACAGGGTCTGTTTCGACTCGTAAAGCTCAGAAGAAATAGCGTAAGATTTTCTTTGCAGGAAGCGAAAAGCGGTTGCCGCAGGGTGCGCACAGTCATCGCAAGAACTCAAATCTTGTGTAAAGATCTATTGCAAAGAGTGCACAGACCTGGAATTCGACGAAGAGTCGAAGCGACTCCGTAAAGAAGTCGAAGAACGAGAGCCGAGGAACGCCAGGAAGACGAGAAAGGATTCTTTTCAAGAATCTTTGGATCTGAGTTTGACGAATTTCCCAGAAAAGCAAGAAGTGCTTGGGAGATCAAATCTTTGAGAAGATCAAGCTCAGGAGGAGTAACACTTTCCAAGAAGTGCGAACGAGATCAAAGAAGCGGACTTGCAGGAAGGACAAAGGTCGAAACCTTTGAATCTTTTTGAAAAATCTTCTAAGTCTGAAGAAAGCTTGAGCTCAGAGGGAAAGATCTGGACCGTTCGATCAGCGTCCAAACAACGAGGAGCAAGCACAGAGGAAGAAAGATCTCAGTTGTTCGGTCTGAGCGTAAATGGAACGTGGTCGTCCGACCAAGGTAAAGTGCACTAACTTTAAAGCTTTGAAAGCACACAGGAGGAACAAAGTCACGAAACGTCGAAAAGATCTGAACCGTCCATCGTCAAGGAGGACGCGTGGCGTGAGCTCAGCATTTCACTGACTCATGACTTGAAGAAGTCAAAGGTCGAGCCACAATAACTCGCGAAGCGCGAAATCGCGAAACAATCACAGTCGTTGATCGAAGGAGGGAGTTGAACCCTAGATCTGACCTTGTCGAGATTTCGCGACTCGAAAAATCAGAGGCAAGAGTTGCAAGAACTCGCAATATGTGAAATCGCGATATGATCTGAGCCATCGGATCGAGGAGAGATCTGGACCGTTAATTGTCCAGAGGGAGACGAGACGCAAAGTCATGAAACGCGAAATTGCGACGCGCTTGAAAGATTGGCCCATGGTCACAGCGAAGGGTCACATCAGTGAAGGAGAACCGAGGGACTAGCACGCGCTAGGCTCCTGTCGAGATTTCGAGAGTTGGGAGAGTCCGAGTGACTCACATGTAGAAGTTGTGAAATGCGAAATCGCAACGCACCTTTCGAATAGGCGACTAGTCACAGCCTTGGTCACATTAAAGGGAGTGCTTAACCAGGAGAGCTATCACCTAAGTACGCTAAGGTTTCCAAAGGCGTTAAGGAGAAGGCCGCGGGTTCCATTTAACCTGCACTCTAAGGGAAAGAGGGCCTGATAAGTGAATTTGAAGTTCTTGAGGGGCCGAAGAGTTAGTCAGACTCAGGTTCTTGATCGATCCTAGACCGGGAGATCGCGCAGCCCTTAGGATAGGAAGGGGGCTCTGCATCAAGTGGTATCAGAGATGATTTCCGTCTATAGATTTCAGGCGAAGGAGATAAAGGAGACAAAGGAACTCGAAGTTGTACTCTATGTGTGAGAGACGGTCAACACAATGCCACCAAGGAGATGAGGAGAGCCACCTTTAGCCAATTGTGTTGTAGAAAGAGAGATGCGAGAACTTCGTGCAAGGCTGGAAGTGATGGAAGCAGCGCAGAGAAGAGCACCTGATGCTGGAGACGTCAACGATGCAGATAGCGAAGATGTAGAAGCCGAATAAGCCGCAGGAGAACACGTTGCCGAAGAACGCTTGCTAAGAGCAGTCGTTAGATTGGGAGCTAGAGCCAAGATAGAGGTCCCAATGTATGAAGGCAATTTGGATGCTAAGGAACTGCTGGATTGGATAAGGTCCATGGACAAATATTTCGATTATGAAGACGTCGATGGGGAGAAAAGGGTGAGACATGTTGTCACCAGGCTTAAAGGACACACAACACTGTGGTGGGATGAACTGCAGGCTGAAAGGCGAAGTAGAGGCAAACAGAAGATAAAGAATTGGGACAGAATGGTGGTCAAGCTGAAGGCTAAATTCATGCCCAAAGATTATCAAATCAATCTGTTCAGGAAGCTGCAGAACCTGAGACAGAAGGGTATGACAGTCAAAGAAAACACAGAAGAGTTCTACAAGCTGAACATCAGAGCTGGACAAAGAGAGAGGGATGAAGAAAAAGTTGCCAGGTATATAAATGGCCTGAGGTATGAAATCCAGGATGAGATCAGCATGATGTCAGTAAGGATAGTGGAGGATGCTTATCAATTCGCGCTGAAGGCAAAAGAGAAGTTGGCTAGAAAACAAAGCCAGCGAGGTAGAGATAAAATCTCAGCCCCGAACAAAGGCAAGGGAGTTGCCCATGACAAAGCGCATAATTCCAAAGACGAGGATGAAACTCCACACAGTCACTCGAAAAGAGGCGAAAGTTCCCGAGGAAGATAGGGTGGTGAAAGAAACTCTTCTAGAGGAGGAGGTAGAGGAGGAATAAGATGTTATGCCTGTGGAAAGATAGGGCACATGTCTTGGGAATGCCCCAAGAAGAAGAAAGAGGGAGGAGAAGCTCACATTTCGGAAGCACAAAGAGGGAATGTTGAAGCAAAGGGAGCTGAAGATGGAACATCCCTGATGATGAGAAAGGTTCTCTTAAAACCAAAGGCAGAAGTTAAAATGCCAGTACAGAGAAACAATCTATTCAGGACAACTTGCAAAACTAAAGACAGAGTATGCAAGGTGATAATTAACAGTGGGAGCACTAATAACTTAGTATCCACGGAGATGGTAGAGAAATTGGATTTGGAGACAACTGCATGCCCAGAGCCATATAAAGTCTCATAGTTGCAGAAAGGACACCAAGTAATGGTTACTAAACAATGCTTGGTTGAATTTAAGATAGGGGGATATAGAGATGAAATTTTGTGTGATGTAATTCCCATGGATGTATGCCATATTTTGTTGGGAAGACCATGGCAGTTTGACAGGAATGTCATTCATGATGGGAGGAAGAATACATACACCTTGGAGAAGAATGGTAGGACACACATGTTGCTTCCAATAGAGGAGAAGAAAGTGAAAGGGGAAGCTAGCACAAGCATACTTCTCATGAGTGGGAAGGAACTCCTGAAAGATGTTAAGAAAGAACGGGAGATGCAGTTTGTTGTGGTGAGGAAACCCAGAGTTATCCTTACTAGTACTTCGATGGATGATTTGCCTGAAGGAGTTCAGGAATTGCTGGATAATTTTTGCGACATAGTGGTGGATGAGCAGCCTAACTCATTACCACCCATCAGAAGTATCAGCCATCATATTGATTTGATACCAGGAGCAAGTCTGCCAAACAAAGCGGCATACAGACTGACACCTTGAGAGAATGAGGAGGTAAAGAACTAGGTCCAGGAATTGTTAGACAAGGGTTTGGTCAGAGAGAGCTTGAGCCCATGTGCACTACCAGCTGTGTTGAGTCCAAAGAAAGATGGAGGATGGAGAATGTGTACAGACTCGAGAGCCATTAACAAGATCACTATCAGGTACAGATTCCCTTTGCCAAGAATAGATGATTTGATGGACTGCTTAAGTGGGGCAAATTTCTTTTCTAAGATAGATTTGAAAAGTGGATATCACCAGAGCAAAATGAGAGAAGGTGATGAGTGGAAGACATCCTTTAAGACAAATGAAGGTTTGTATGAGTGGCTTGTTATGCCATTTGGCTTAACCAACGCCCCGAGTACTTTTATGAGGTTGATGAATGAAATACTAAAAGATTTCATTGGCAAGTTTGTGGTTGTGTATCTAGACGATATACTGATCTTTAGCAAGACTAAAGAGGAGCATTTGAGGCACCTGACACTAGTGATGAGGAGACTATAGCAAGAGAAGCTGTTGATAAACCTGAAGAAGTCCTCTTTTATGAAGAAAGAACTCATTTACTTGGGTTTTGTGATCTCTTCAAATGAACTGAAGATGGACTCGAAGAAGGTGAAAGCAATCAAAGAATGGCCATCACCAAGGAACATGTTTGAGGTAAGGAGCTTCCATGGATTAGCGAGTTTCTACAGGAAGTTCATCAGAGATTTCAGTGGAATTTGTGCACCAATGATGGATACAATGAAAAAAAGGCACAAGTCTTTTAAATGGACAGAGGAGGTTGAGAAGAGCTTCAATACAYTGAAGGAGAAAGTAACGGAGCGACCAATTYTGGTCTTGCCAAATTTTGAGAAGACGTTTCAGGTGARATGTGATGCAAGTGGAGTTGYGATTGGAGGATTTTTGAGCCAGGACAATARACMTGTTGCTTACTTCARCGAGAAGCTGAATGAAACTAAGAGAAAATACTCCACCTATGACAAAGAGTTTTATGCCATAATCCAAGCCCTGAAGAAATGGAGACACTACCTTGTCCCACGAGAATTTGTCTTGTATAGCAATAACCAAGCTTTACAATTCATAACCATACAGGAAAAAATTGAATCASAGGCATGCGAAGTGGATTGAGTATATGCAGAATTTTACTTTTGTCATAAAACATATTGTTGGGAATGCTAACAAAGTTATTGATGCATTGAGCAGGAGATGTTTGACTCTGCAAGAATTTCAGGTAAGGACCTTAGGGTTTGAACACCTTGAGGAAATGTACAGTGATGATCCAGATTTCAAGGAAGCATACGAAGCATGCACGAATCCTGTGCTGAGAGATAGGAGCCAATGGACAGAGTATATGATTCAAGAGGGATTGTTGTTCAAGGGCAATCAATTGTGCATACGAAAATGCTCAATGAGGGATAACCTTTTGAAGGAAAAACATAGTGGAGTATTGGTTGGACATTTCGGCCATGATAAGACATTTGCGCAGTTGAGAAGTTCATACTATTGGCCAGGTATGAGAACAGATGTAATAAAATTCGTGGACAGATGTAGAATCTGCCAACATGCAAAAGGAAAAAGACAGAACATTGAATTGTATCAACCATTGCCCATACCAGAGAGGCCTTGGGATGCAATAAGCATGGATTTTGTGTTGGGACTACCAAGAACGCAAAAAGGATGCGATTCCATATTTGTGGTGGTGGATAGATTTTCAAAGATGGCACACTTTATCCCATGTCAGAAGACCGGTGATGCAACGCATGTTGCAAATCTGTTTTTCAAGGAAGTTGTAAGACTTCACGGCCTACCCAGAAGCATTGTCTCGAACAAAGACACAAAAATTGTTGGTCGTTTTGGGAGAACATTGTGGAGGAAGTTGGGGACAGATTTGTCCTTCAGCTCAGCTTATCACCCTCAGACAGATGGACAGACTGAGGTGGTAAACAGAAGTTTGGGGAACTTGTTGAGGAGTCTGGTCACCGAGCACCATAATCAGTGGCATCGGATTCTGCCACAAGCAGAATTTGCATACAACGACTCACCAAATAGGAGCATTGGGAAGAGCCTATTCCAAATATTGTATGGAATACAACCCAGGGGAGTGTCTAAGTTGAGAGACTTGGAACAGAGTGAGATCAGAAGCACAGGAGCAGAAGATTTTGCTGCAGAAATGCAGAAGCTCCATAGCCAGATCAGGGAGAAATTGCAGAGTTCTAGCCAAGAGTACAAGCGCAGAGCTGATCAACATCGCAGAGAACTTCAATTTGAAGTTGGAGATCAAGTTCTGGCACATCTCAAGAAGGAAAGGTTCCCTAGGGGGACATATAACAAGCTAAAGATGAAGAAGATAGGACCATGTAAGATCTTGAGGAAGTTTGATGCAAACGCCTATGAGATCGAGCTGCCAGATGATGTGAGCATATCGCCCATATTCAACGTCTCAGACCTGTATCCTTACAGGAAGGATGACACAGAGGGATCAGCAAATCAAGAGAAGATTCAGTGGGAGAAACAAATGCCTATAGCAGAAAAACCACAGATGGAAAAGATCGTTGATTAGAGGATTGGTAAGAAGACCAAGAGGAAGACCTATTTTGAATATCTGGTCAAGTGGAAGGGACACCCAATAGAAGATGCCAGCTGGGAGAGTGAAGTTGATATCCAGAAGCATGGAAAGTCGGTACAGGAGCTCATGGACAGGAGTTTACGAATTTTTGTCCAGGGGGAGTATGATGCAGGAGCATCGCCAGCAAGTACACATGGCAGGACAACTCAGCGCCTGAGGTCCAATTCAGAATCTCGAACCCTGACCGATACTGCAATCTTTTGAAGCTGATAGAAAACAAAAGAGGAAAGATCACGCGCGTGGAGACAAAATGAGCACGCGTGACCTGGGAGTTTAACCCTAGTCTCAATGTAACTGCAATTAGATAGCAGTTAGTTTATTTGTTTGTTTCCTTTTGTAAGGAAGAGAGGTTTTGTATGCCCAAAAGGGGGGTTACGATAGTTATCAGCAAGTAGGAGTTGTGAATAGTAGTTGTTCCTTTGAATTTTATTGTAACCATTTTCTTGATTATGAATGAAGATAACAGAGTAAAATTGATCCAAATGTGTGAGACTGTTGTTGTCCATGATACTCTGTTATTGTTGTTTGTTTCAAGAATGAATGAATCTTGCTATGAGTGTATGTAGCTTTGAAATGTTTGCATAGAATTTAATTCGCTTTTCTTTGTGGGCGGTGCAAGGTGTGCACACAGTTCGCAAGGAGTGCGTTGACAGTGTTTGTTTTGACTCGTAAAGCTCAGAAGAAATAGTGTAAGATTTTCTTTGCAGGAAGCGAAAAGCGACTGCCGCAGGGTGCACACAGTCGTCGCAAGAACTCAAATCTTGTGTAAAGGTCTGTTGCAAAGAGTGCATAGACCTGGAATTCGACGTAGAGTTGAAGCGACTCCGTAAAGAAGTCGAAGAACGAGAGTCGAGGAACGCCAGGAAGACGAGAAAGGATTCATTTCAAAAATCTTTGGATCTAAGTTTGACGAATTTCCCAGAAAAGCAAGAAGTGCTTGGGAGATCAAATCTTTGAGAAGATCAAGCTCAGGAGGAGTAACACTTTCCAAGAAGTGCGAACGAGATCCAAGAAGCGGACTCGCAGGAAGGACAAAGGTCGAAACCTTTGAATCTTTTCGAAAATTTTTCTAAGCCTGAAGAAAGATTGAGCTCAGAGGGAAAGATCTGGACCGTCCGATCAGCGTCCAGACAATGAGGAGCAAGCGCAGAGGAAGAAAGATCTCAATCATTCGGTCTGAGCGTAAATGGATCGTGATCGTCCGACCAAGGTAAAGTGCACTAACTTTAAAGCTTTGAAAGCACACAGGAGGAACAAAGTCACGAAACGTCGAAAATATCTGAACCGACCATCGTCAAGGAGGACACGTGGCGTTGATCGAAGGAGGGAGCTGAACCGTAGATCTGACCTTGTCGAGATTTCGCGACTCGGGAAATCAGAGGCAAGAGTTGCAAGAACTCGCGATACGCGAAATCCGGACAGATAATTGTTCAGAGGGACACGAGACGCGAAGTCATGAAACGCGATTGAAAGATTGGCCCATGGTCACAGCAAAGGTCACATCAGTGAAGGAGAACCGAGGGACTAACACGCGCTAGGCTCCTGTCGGGATTTTGGGAGTCGGGAGAGTCCGAGTGACTCACATGTAGAAGTCGCGAAACGCGAAATCACGACACGCCTTTTGAATAGGCGACTGATCACAATCGTGGTCACATTAAAGGGAGGGCTTAACCAGGAGAACTAGCGCCTAAGTACGCTAAGGTTTCCAAAGGTGTTAAGGAGAAGACCACAGGTTCCATATAACCTGCACTCTAAGGGAAAGAGGGCCTAATAAGTGAATTTGAGGTTCTTGATGGGCCGAAGAGTCAGTCAGACTCAGGTTCTTGATCGATCATAGACCGGGAGGTCGTGCAGCCCTTAGGATAGGAGGGGGGTTCTGCATCAATTTTGTTAGTCGTTTCTTGAGCTATTTTGTGGTTGTTGGGTTCTTTATCTCTTAGTTGATACCTCATTTCCCCACCAAATGCCTCAATGTAGTAGATCAAGATAGCACTGTCTGGAGGCTTGATGTCTGTATGCATGCTTGAAACTAATTCATTGAATTTCTTATTAAATTCATCCATAGTTTCATTCTCATTCTTCCTTATTGTGTTGAGGGATGCCAACATATGACGGTGATCTCTTTTCTCCCCCCATTTCTCAGTGAAGGCATCTAGGAAATCTTTCAAACTCTTGAATGTGTTGTTCGTCATGTCTTCATACCAGTCTCAAGCATCATCTTCTAAGGAAAGAACAAAAAGCTTCATTTTTACATCTTCGTGGTCATGTGCAGCACCACTTATTAATACATCTCTTAAAGGATTTGACATGCATTTTAGCAGAAATAGCATTATTGCCTTGAAAGCTAGGTAATTTTTCTATTGCCTTTTTCGGAATTGCATGAGGATAATTATTAATTGCTGAAAAATCACAAGGATCATAAATTGCCATTTCTAAATTAACACTTTTATTAACAAAAAGCAAGTGGATTTCAGAAATGGACTCGAATCCTAAATGACTAAGGATTCTATGAGAAGAGGTTGTGGCTAACCTCCTTTCGATAAACCTGTTTGTTGAATTTTCACTATGGCTTAGCTCAAGTATGAGGTTTAATTAATTTTATCATTAGCATGAACTGAACCATAACTACTGCAACAATACATTAGCTAACTGCAGTGAACCAAGATCAAAAGAAGAATAACCATGCACAAGAAGTATCTTGGGAAACCCTTCTAAACAACGGAAGAAAACCCAGCCAATCCTTTGCTATATTCTTCAAGAGAAAGACCTCCCACACCATCACCAAACCTAGCACACAAGAGGGTGTTGTAATCTCATAATTTAAGACCACAACTTCTGAAATCGTGAGATGACACAATGATAAGTGTGTTTCCTCAATGGGGATTCACCTTTATTTATACAAGACTTATCACATCAAATGATGTGTCTATTGGCACAATATGGCCAACCTCAATAACTCAGAATATAATTAATAATTACAATATTAATTATCTTTCACTTTATGGTGGGGTCGACATGTACCCTTTACATCACAATTAGGGTTACAGGTAAATCTTACTCTTAGACAATATAGCAAGGGATCTCACACACCCACTAGTGCTCAGCCACTAGGGGCACGTCCACCTGTGCTCAGCCATAGGGACGTCTAAGTCAACAGATTTCTATCTCCCTGCGTCTCACAAGAGAATCATCTGGACACACACTCACTAGTGGTCAGCCACTAGGATCACATCCACCTATGCTCAGCCACAGGGACGTCCTACTCAACAGATCTCTATCTCACTGCCTCTCACAAGAGAATCATCTGGAGTAACACATCGTCTCAACTCTCTACACAGAGGAGAACAGTAAACCCATCACATGGGCTCCTTCACCCCTCACAGGGGTACACATCGTTTCATCTCAAACGACACACCCATCTTATGGGCATCTTCCCTTCTCAGGGGCACACAGCGTTGTATCTTCGTCTCAGAGAGAACAACACACCCAGCTCATGGGTACCTTCCCTACACAGGAGCACACAACATTCCATCTCTGTCTCAGAGAGGAACAACACACCCATCTCATGGGCACACCCAACTCATGGGCTCTCTTACAAGCCAACTCACTCAGTCTGTGTCCTGGAGGATGTCTCACGCAGTTGTAATCATCAACACTCCCTCTCAGCTAGGGAGGCATTCTCCAGCAGGCCAAGTCTCTCACGGAAGTACTCGAACATTGTCATGGCTGTAGTCATCAACACTCCCTCTCAGCTAGGGAGGTATTCTCCACCAAGCCAAGTCTCTCACAGAAGTACTCGAACTTTGTCATGGCAATAATCATCAACACTCCCTCTCAGCTAGGGAGGTATTCTCCACCAGGCCAAGTCTCTC
>JASDQU011507745.1:7319-23461 GCA_032191745.1 Picea mariana
ATTAATCAGTGAAGTTGTTGTCATCCGGATCATGGATATTTTGAGCAAGGGTTAGACAAAGGGGATTTGACGAAGCTGCTGCACTCGCATCTACGGTTGTAAGTTACTTCCATCATTGTTCTCATCAATATGACATGCTTGGCCGTTTCTTTCTAGTTTGTGTTTGATCTCACATGAACTTGTCTCTAATAGATAGATCTATTTTCAAGATAATGTCAGTAGAGTAGGAAGTGGTTGTACTATTTTTTGTCTACAGGGCTTATCGAGGAGCGAAAGATTGGAGCTCAACTCAGAGCGTGTAGGGACAAATTTCAGTAAAAAGGTACTTCTTTTCTCCTTCCTCCTCATACATCAGTTTATATAGATCTAAAAGGAAGTTAGTGTCCATGATAAGCGTCTTCTGTCTTAAGAGTTAAGAGTGTAGCTCTCAAGAGGAGATCTACTTGTCCGCTGGGAGATTTTCTTCAACAGAAATTCGCGACTCCACTGGGGAGAATCGAATCGAAACTTTTGGTTTTGATTTTTCCTCATAGACCTTGTCTTACCCTTTGATTGTTTTTAGACCTGGTTCACCCCTTTTTGATTGATTTCATGTGCTGATTGACTCCTTACCCCATCACACTCAGCTTGATTACCAAAATTTGACTGAAATTTTGGTTTTTTGGACATTTTCATGAGATTTTTAAGCCTGGCGCCCCTATGGCTATGTTAACAGAGCACCAACGCTCCCTGGATGTGTTAGACAGAGTGCTATAATGCTTGGTGCCCCTTACACCAGAGCGCCAACCCTCTTTTGGAAAAAAACCTTTCCAGAATTGTTTTTTCAGGGTCCAGTCTCTGTGTTTCACTTGCTGAGCCTCTCCGTGAGTCAATGCTTCTTCCAACTGAACTTTGACATCCTTCCTTCTAAGGAACAAATACCTTGCTGTTTAGATTTTGTGGCCTTCTTCATTTATTTTTTGGGTTTTTCTGCTGTTGGGAGTTTGAAATCAATACACTATTTTTTTTTTCTCTCCCTTTTGACTGAGCAAGAAACTCTAGTGAATGACATCAGAAGTCTACGAATCTCTTCATTTGGTTTTTTTTGAGGTCGTTGTTCTTCAACATCTCTCTTTTGTGTGAAATTCTTGATTTTCTTTGTTTTCTTTTTTGATTCTTGTTTTCGATCACAGCAAGAGGGCGTATTGTTTGTACGAAACCTACTCATGCTTGTCTGAGTTTCCTTGATTCAAAAGGTTAGTTGGCAGGAGAAGTGTCGTTTTGAATTAATCATTATTCGCACACAAAAAATAAAGAGAAATCTTCATGATTGATTTTCATATTAGAAGACATTTCCAAAAAGTTTTAGCACCACATTAGATTTAATTGAATTTTTTTTGTTTGAGGACATTCCTTATTAGTGCTTGTTAGTGAAAATAATTCTCTCTCTCTCCCTTAAATAGAAATTCATCGAAAAGAAATGACCGCTTATCATCGTTGATGCATTTTTTGGGGATTGAGTCATCATTCCACCCGTTTCAATTTCATGCACCCCTTTTGAGTAAAGAACAGCTATAAAATGAATGCTAATTAAAAACTATCTAGAACATTTTTTTTTCTAGGATCCTCCACCAACAGTAGAATAGGATTAGCACTTTGGATTAGGCTGTGAGCATAACTCTCCAAAGTTTCCAAAACAAACATTAGCATCCTGAGATAGGGAGAGTCAAATCCAATTGTTGTATAAGTCTGCCTGGGATCCCCCTCTCACACAAGGGTTACACATGAGGTCGCACTCGAGAAAGCTACGAAGATTATCCCTCCGTGGTTTGACTGATTGTAGTATTCAGATCATATTATGGGGATTGCTTAAAGGTATACCCACAATGTTGAGTGGAAGCCTTTCAATTTGATTTTGGGCTAGATACCCTGCCCGTACATTCGTACTAGACTGTCGACTGTACCCGCCTAGGGGCTGACTGTGAATTGGTAACCTTAGTGGCCATAATCTTTAGGGTCTTACACAAGGTGACAGTGAAGGGAAGTATCACTGTACCTGGAATAGACATTGGTCAAACTCACTCGGGCTCCTTGGAGGATAAATCCACAATTACTGCGTGGAAGCTTGCACCAAAGTGGAAGTCTGTTAAGCAGGTCACCATTGTAACTGTTCCACCATATCCCCACCCCTTCTTGACTCGATCACGCGACGTTGGATTTCATCACCAACTAGCATGGTCATCGAGAGAAGGTTTTGTTTGCTTGGCTGTGATTCCTAGATTCTATTAGCGTATGCTGCTTCTTTTCGGTAGTTGGTCATAGATTTTTTTTGCCGACTCTTTTTCGCCAACATCGACCCTCCATGCCATTCGTGTAGGCTACAGGGACTTCCTCCAGAAAATATGGAAGAGACTACCCCTTTACGCCCTCATTCTATGGAGGAATCTCCTCAACAGAGTGAGGTTCACGGCACTATAACCTCCCAAGAAGAAGTTCCCAACCCTTTAGAGAATTTTGAAATTGTTTCAGAGTCTCCGGAGGCTTTCCGCATTCCTGAGGGATATGAGAGACATGTTCCAACTAAATTCAGCTGGTGAATTTGTCATCGTCAATCCTTCTGATGTTCCGACTGGGTCTCATTCAAACTCTCTAGTCGAAGACCCCTTTTGGACCACAGACATTGTTCGAAGTCCACAGTGCATGGTGCAAGATCTTTATGGAACAGGAATAGGTGTTGACGTGCCTATTACCTACACCGTACCCTTAAACCATTTTACTGGTACTACCATTTTTTCAGCTACACCATTCGTTGATATGAACACATCGTCCGTTGGCCCAAGGTCTACTTTTTCTCTCCAGATGACCCACTCTACAATGGTCCCTCACGTTCTGACTATTCCCACTGGTAATGTGGTGGTTAGCCAAGCTGCAATTGGCACACCACTAACACCTAGACCTTCATCATCACTCCCTTTTGGGTACAGAGCACTGAATTCTTCCATTTTCACTACTACCCAAGTTATGCCTGGAAGTTCTATACCTATACAACAACTCGGAGGGACCGGTCTTGGTGGCTTTAACCCGTTAAGTAGCACCGGTCAGTCGTTTACGTCTGGTTCCCAAATTTTGGGAAATCCACCTCAAGATGGGGGGCATCCTCCCACCGGAGGACAACTTCCATTTGGAGGGCACCCTCATGCTGGGGGGCAACCTCAATCCGGAGCCTACCATCAACCGTATGGACAAAATGTGTCTACCACACCCAATCCGTGGAATATCCCTTTTCCAGGAAACCCACAGTTCTCGGGGGGACACAATCCTCAAGCTCCACAACAACCTCTTCCCCCTCAAGGGACTCATCTATATTCTCCTTATGGACAAATGCCAAATCTAGCTTATAATCCTTAAAACCCATTCGATTATCCTCCGCTCGCGCATGTTTCTCAAACCTCCTAAAATCCTGTGTACCCTGGTCAACACCAACCTTATACAAGAGGACCCACTAGTTACAATTATCCGCCTAACCCAGTGTATGGTCCTACTGGTGTTCCTATGCCACACAAGTATTACCTATAGGTTAACCGACAACTACCTTTCCTAGCAACTCTGGACCTCCCAAACTTGTCTTGGTTAACGAATGATCCTATTTTTCATTCTCCGGTTTGGCCAGCTATTCCAGCTAAACTTCCTTCTGATATTCCAAAATTCGACGGAAAGTCCGGAGAAGACCCATACAACCATGTGATGACTTTCCATTTGTGGTGTTCATCGAACTCCCTCATGGACGATTCTATACGTTTGCGTCTTTTCCAATGAACGCTTACGGGTTCTGCAGCAAAGTGGTATATTGAACTACCACGTGCTTCTTTTCATGATTTCAAATCCCTTGCCATGTCCTTCCTCACACACTTCCAACTACCTATTCGATACGAGATGGGTACTGAACTATTGACCTCCCTTTGTCAGACAACCTCCGTACATATCTTTGATCATATTCATGAATGGAGATGACGATGAAGATTAATCAAAGCGATCATTCCTGACCAATTATTAGCGGAATAGTTCACTAAATCATTGTTACCCCAAATCGCTCGTGATGTTGCTATGGGTGGTGTAGTCACCGAGGAAGAAGCTATTGCTTGAGCTTAGTACTTAGATTTGGTTTATTCACAATCTGGTACTCTGTACGAATTGATACCAAATGCTACCCATGCCACTACTGACCCATCCAAACCATCGTCTACCTCGCACGCGGATGGAGTCATTGGCTCCGTCAAAACCCAATCTACTTCCCAGTCGACTGGAACAACCCAGCGGTCCACTTCGACATTTTCTCCCAGTTCGACCGCACCCTCTTCTACCTCCCCTCAAACTCAGGTCTCTGAGGTGAATACAGTCCAATTGACCCCTTCACAACAATCTGGAGGAAAGAAGAAAGCAAGAAATAAACTGAAGAAAAACAACAACAATGAACAACCTAAAAATCAACCTCAAACCCCTGCTACCAGAAAACAACCACAACGGAAACTGAAATTCCCATGTCTCATTTGTGGCGATGATCACTACACTCGAGATTGTCCACATTGCAATGAAGTGGCCAATATTTTTAAGGGAAATTCACAACCCGCTGTGCTTAGCCAGCCTTTTACACAGCTGCAATCTTTGGTTTCTCAAACCCCCACTCCAGGGGGCAGTTCCAACCAATCCCATGATGAGGCCTCGACAAGTGCCCACATTTACATGTTTAACGAGATTAATCTGACCACTCGCGCTACGACATATGACACACTGATTAAACCTGATAAGCCAAAGCCCACTAATGGTTCCTTACCGGACCCATCACCATCTTTCGTTAGTCCTCCATCTGCTAGCCCTCCGTCCAGGCCGCTCCAGATCGAGAAACCTTCGTTTGAATCCATCTTACACCCTCCTAAGAGAACTATCCAAAAATCTACCTTTAATCCTAGTTCACGGGCTGCCCAAAACTACAACATCATTGAAGATTCGGCTCAAGCACCGTGTGCTATGTCTGCTTTGGAATTTATACAACACTATCCAAGTCAACATAGAATGCTCTTGGCTGCCATCGGTGCTTTCGATCCTGAGTCATCTAATAACCTCACATTTAATCTGGATGACCATCAGCCTCGACTCTCCCACCAACTAGCTTTTCAAATCGATGTTGTTGTTCACAATTAACAAATCCACTGAACTATCTTGGATGAGGGAGCCTCTACTTGTGTTATGTATTTGGCTTGTTGGAAAGGCTTGAAATCACCCACCCTTAACAAATCCCCTATGATGTTATGCGCTTTCAATGGGTGAGGTTTTCATCCTCACAGACTTTTGCGATCCTTAGTCGTTCAGCTGGGCAACAAAACTGTTACTGTTGATGTCGAGGTGGTCGATGCCCCCCTTGATTACAACCTACTACTCAGAAGAAGTTGGTTCTATGCTATGAATGTCGTCGCCTTATTGGTGTTTTGATGTGTACAATTCCTCTATCAAGGCAAAATTGTCACTATCGACCAACTAGATTTTTGTACACCCAACGCTCGTGCCCCCCCTGTTACCAACAACATTCCTTTTTTGGGAGACCACAAAGTTACGTATGAAAGCATTGGTGTTGGCTTATTGAAATATTCTAGCGTTATGGGTACCTTCCCTACACCACTTCCACCCACCACACATCATATTTCCACCGTCAATATGATTTCGACTATGGCTTATCAATCTTTGGAATCATCTGACCCTTGGATTATACCTAGTCCTATGGAATTCGATGTGCTAGATGACACCATGCCACTTAGCCCAGCCAAGGCCACATACGTGGCTATTCAATCTGCCTCTCCCTCCTTGAACAACCCCCATCTATTGGCACCCGATGCCTACTCGATGCCATCATGGTTGGATTCCCTATTGTCTGTAATCGATTACATTTCCCACATTTTTCCTTCTGACGAATCTATAATGGAAGTGCTTAGTATCGATGACGTACCTTGGGAAGATAACCATCACCGATCCTCTTTTCTTCCACCTCTAGAAGAAATTCACAAAGACATACACTCTGTCTTCCTTCCTGATGTACCAATTCTCCACAATCTCCCATCCTCACACAAGACACTCTTTCTGAGGGGAATATGGATAATATCTCTACTATGATCGTTATTGATATTTTGATCAAAGAAGGAGTTGTGGAAAACATTAACCTTGGTGCTAATTACACACCCGAAGAAGTGGTATCTTACACCGCTCTGTTTAAATAATTCTGCGATGTCTTTGCTTGGAGCTACGAAGAAATGCCAGGAATCGACCCCTCGATTGTCGTGCATGAAATAAAGACTTACCCAGGTGCGAAACCTGTTCAACAGAAACTCCGTCTAGTTCATCCCAAGAAAATCACAACCATAAAGGCAGAAGTTGAGAAACTTTTAAAATCTGGATTTATCTATCCTATCCCTTTGACAGAATGGGTCTCCAACCTTGTTCCGGTTGCCAAAAAACAGGGGACCATTCGTGTCTGTGTTGATTATTAGGATCTCAATAAGGCTTGTCCAAAGGACAACTACCCTACGCCCTTCATCGACCAGATCATTGATAATTGCGCTCGGAGCGTAATCTTCTCTTTCATGGATGGTTTCTCCGGGTATAACCAGATTGAAATTTTACCTACTGATCAACATAAGACAGCCTTTATCTGCCCATGGGGAACTTTTGCCTATCGAAAGCTACCTTTTGGTCTCAAAAATGCTGCTGCTACTTTCCAGCGGGCCATGTCGTACGCTTTCTATGATATCAAGCATATTGCATAACCTTACCTCGATGACTTACCTGCCCACTCATCCAATCGATCAGATCATGTTGATCACTTACGGGCTATTTTTCTTCGATGTCAGTTTTACCATATCTGCTTGAACCCACATAAGTGTATTTTTGTTATCGAATCTGGTTGACTCCTCAGTTTTGTTGTCTCTAAAGACAAGATTCGGGTGGATCCCTTAAATATTAAGGCTATTCTGGCCTTACCCCCACCTACTAGTTTGACCCAACTCCAAAGTTTGCAAGGAAAAACAAACTTCCTTTGTCGTTTCATTTGTAACTATGCTGAGATAACTAAAGGATTCATGTGATTGTTGTAGAAAAACACCCCCTTCATCTGGGATGACATCGCTCAATGATCGTTTGACGCTCTCAAGCATGCCTTGACCCACGCACCTTTGTTGCACCCTCCAGAGTATACAAAGGATTACATCCTTTACTTAGCCGCCTCCACTTCCACTATTGCAATGGTGTTAGTTCAAAAGGACCCCAATGGTGAGGAACATGTGATCTATTACTTGAGCAAGAGTCTATCTGGACCTGAACTCCGATATTCACATGTAGAAAAATTGGCTCTGGTAGCCGTCATCGTTGTCTAGAGATTTCGCCATTACATCCTACTACGAACCACCATTGTGATTGTGGAATCAAACCCCACGTACCATGTCTTGACATGTCAAGTACTCAGGGGAAAATACTCTAAATGGATCGTCATCCTTCAGGAATTCGATCTTGAATTTGCGAAGTCCAAAGCCAAAAAGTCCCTGGTGTTTGCAGAGCTTATCTACGATCTCCCCCATGCTAATGAAGATATTGAACCTAGAGATTCTCTCCCTAACGAAACTCTTTTCCTCATCAACACCTCTGATCCTTGGTATGGAGACATCCTCCTTTATCTCCAAACCCAACTCTTTCAACCTAACACTTCCCATGAAGAGTGTCGATGTATTCGCCACCATTCTCGCCATTATCTTATCGTTGGTGACACCTTGTATCGTCGTGGTATTGATACTATCCTTCGACGATGTTTGATTCATGCAGAGGCCGAACACGTTCTGAATGACTATCACCTTCGAGCCTATGGCAGTCACCTTTTTGGGATGGCTACAACCCCAAAAATTCTATGTGCCAGCTATTTTTGGCCCTTGATTTTCAAAGATTGTGTTGAGGCAATCAAAAAATGCCCACCCTGCCAAGTTTTTAATAACAAGGCACACACCCACCCTACTACGCTGCACCCCATTATCGCCATCAACCCCTTTTCCAAGTGGGGTATCGATTTTATGCAATGTAAGCCTACCTCAGCTGGGGGGCATGGTTATATAATCGTCACCGTCGACTACTTTACAAAATGGGTTGAGACTATGCCTACCTTTCTGAATGATGGACGTACTGCAACTCTTTTTGTTTTTAACCACATCATAACTCATTTTGGTGTACCACATGCTATTGTCACCGATCACGGTTCACACTTTAAGAACCAGATGATGAGTGAATTGCATGCCAAGATGGGTTTTCGCCATGAAAACTCATCCCCATACTATCCTCAGGCCAATGGACAAGTTGAAGCCATCAACAAGGTCCTCAAAACCATGATTCAATGCATGGTAGGGGAAAATAAGACATCCTGGCATCTAAAACTTTTCTCTGCTCTTTGGGCTTACCATACTTCCATGAAAACCACAACTGGGTTCACTCCTTTCCAGTTAGTGTATGGTATCGAAGTTGTTTTACCAATCAAGTGTGAGATTCCATCTCTAAAACTTAAAGTAGAACTCCTACCCCATACTTCTGCCGAAGAAGAACGTTTCTTATATCTGACCAAACTGGATGAAACACGTCGTGATGCCACTCTCGTTAATGAAGCACATCAGAAACGGATAAAAAATCAATACGACAAATCCATCCATCCTTGGACTTTTGCAGAAGGAGACTTAGTCCTTGTCTATGACCAGGCTCATGAAAAACTAGGAATAGGTAAGCTAGAACCTCTGTGGCATGGCCCTTACATTGTGAAACGTGTTCTGCACATAGGTGCCTACGAGTTAGTCAATTATGATGGAATCTCCCTAGGCAAGCCCCGGAATGGGCTTTATCTTAAAAAGTACTATGCCTAGATCACCTAGCATGTGTACTTTGTACATTATTGTATTTTAGTTTGGTGTGTCTATTTCTTTCGTGTGCTCGAGTCTTTACCTTTGCCACTCATAACTGTGCCTTGTGTTTTCATGCGCAGATGATGTCTTCCTTTCCTATCTTTGTCGGGTTTGTGAATGGCGCTAGTCGACACACCCAGAAAATTACTTCGGCAGCATGGGTCATTTACCAATCTGACGAGTTGGTGAGTTCAGGAGGTAGTTGCTTAGGACCAACAACTAATAACATGGCAGAATATCATGCTGTCATCGGACTTGTGACCCAAGACTCCTCCCTAGGTATCTCTCGTATGATTGTTAACCTATACTCGCAACTCGTGGTATGTCAAATTAATTGTATCTACGCTATTCGTAATCCTATCCTGCTATGTCTCCACCTACGAGTTCGCCGTCTTGAACGAATATTTGATTACATCGAATACAAACATATTCCAAGAGAACTCAATAATGTTTCGGATTCGTTAGCCAATTACATCATGGATCGGTATCTCACCCATAGATAATATTTCATGAAGGAAAACAAATTGTACATCACATGTAAATTAAAACACATCACATTAAAGACATCATCATTTACAAATCTTCGGGCACTGTAAAAACTCGGAACTATATATATATACATAGTCTGACTAAAAATGTTTTGATTACATAAAAAAAGTATTTGGAAGACAAAAATTTTGGGTCTTTACACCCATACAACATTGTCCGACAAGTCATACAAAATATGCAATCACCAGAGAGACTCTAATCTCCCTGCACTGCATTATGCTGAGAGTAACATATCACTGCGCGCACTATTCGTCTCAGTAGAGAATTAACATTCTCGGGCACCCCCACAGTGTGTCTCTGTAGATGTAAAGGCACTTCTCTCCTCTGTAGAGGAGGAATGCCCATCGTAAGGCCTTGAAGGTTTCTTTCAACCTCCCGGAGACCTATCACTGGTGCCCCCAGATCTACTGCAACATGAGCACCCCCGCGACGTCCTGGTACTAGTATCTCATCCGAACGCACTACTCCCTAATCTGCATGTTGAAAATAATACATCCATTAAAAACTCTTCTACGTACCCAAAAAAATATACATACATTAAAAACTTAAAACAAAAAACACTAGACAAGATGTTGCTTAGTCTCTCACCTGACGCATTCCAATATTCCCCCGCTGGTAGAATTAAATCCATGCTCCTGCGAAATTCCACCTCGGCATATGGAAAGTCTTCTATCCAAAGATATTGGCATCTCAACCAAGCGAAGAAGTCACCGGTGAAATGGAACTCTGACTCTGCCACTAGTCTCGGAGATAGACTAGTCCACCGTTCCATCCATGGTTCTCCCACTGGTCGTACCGCCAATGCAATCTGAGGCTGCATCTGGGGGATGCGCTCTAAGAAGAATGAGACCAAGAAAGAACCATATCTGAATTGTTTCTACCCCATACTACACCTCGAAACCTGTTTCTTCACGTTCTGAAGAAACCTTGCGCTCCAGTTAAACAGTGTTGGCTCCAAACACTGTACGCCATAAGCTACCTGTGATCTTGATGCAGATGTGCACTAGTGCTTCCTGTCACACTTGTGATGGAAAACATAATAGACCGAAGGGGTAACTCTCTGGTAAACTTGATGGAGATTCTACCCCCCACCAGTCTTTCTTCTGGGACACAATGACGTGCCAGGTACACATCCACTTGCTCAGGAAGCGCCTTCTGTCCGAAAAAAGCTATAGGAACCCCTCTTTTTGAGAGGCCAGTTAGGAAATATACATATTCCAACTCGATGGTTAGAAGCTGTGTTCCAATCCGAAACCCTTGCACTGCGACATCCCACAAGCTGATTATGTGCTCAAGCAGAAGGATCTCTTTCTTCATCTTTTGCAGTTTGAAGAATTTCAGAAGGCCACAATCTCTCAATGCGGCCCGCGTACAAGGACTCTGCAAAGCAACCAAATCATCGAGCTCATGCTCCCGTTCCTTCCACTCAATCATGGTTGTTGCCGAAATCACCTGCAAACAAAAAAAAAAACACAGAATTTCATTATTCAATTTTTCGGCAATTTCTTAAGTAATTTAAAAACTTGAAATCTATTGCCCATACTGTTCAAAAGGGACCACACCCTCCTTTTATTACTCAATAATCACTGCGCAGCAATAAAATGTTTTAAATTAAGATAATCTTCATCAATGGCTGCGTGGGCATGTTTTTGAGTTTCTTATGGATTCCTTAACAAAAACGACCTATCTACTCAAGTATCAAGGCACTGGCATCTATGCTACCACCCTCTAAAAGCGTTTTTGTAAACAAATGTCTTTTTCCCATCGTTTTGAATAGAGGCCGATTTGATCTTTTTTGGACGACCTAGGTCTTCATTTTTTTTTATTTAAATATTGCTGTGAAAACAAATTTTGAACCATGTAATTGAAAGAGGAGAAAATGAAGATCTACCCAGTCCAAACAGCGAGAGAAACGGTCAACCGTAGCTCTGGTATCAAGCAAAACAAGATCCACCTCCAAAATGAGAATCTCCACTGCTACAAATCCTTATGCAAATGAAATGGTAAATGAAGATTTTTCTTGTATTACCATTTATAAATTTTCAGTTTTTATAAGGTATAGTTATTTGTGGGTTTCTTTGACAATATAATGGCCTCACTAAACCTCTGGATTGCAGTTTTGACACTACAGGTTTCAAAGCAGTTCTGATCGTTTGTTTACCTTGTCACATCCACGAGCATAGTCTTAGTTCATTCTCAAGCTTGAGAATATAGGAACGCACCGGGTAGACTTTTATCTCTTTTTCGGACCCATATGGACACATGAAAAAGGAACCCCCTGGAGTCACCTTTAAACTCTTTTCAGACTCTCTAAATATGAAAAGATCGTCGAGTGATCTTGCTTCCTTTCACACTCATTAAAAGGTTCGAAAGGGTGTCTTTCGAGTGGTAGTTTATCTCTTTTTCGGCCTCGTGAGACTAACTGTATGAAAAAGGAACTGAGAGACTTCTCTTTAAAGTGTTTTTCCAGACTCTATAATCATGAAAAACCTTCAATTTTTCTATCTTTGGACTCGCTAAAACAAACATCGACAGGCCCATACGGGACCGAACCCTTACTTCTTCCAGTTCGTTAAACAAAGGAAGAGGAACTTAGCGTAGGTGAGTTATATCAAGCATGTGTTACCCTCCTTGAGATCGTTAAATTAAAAAGAGGTACTCGTCTATCTGGATGGGGGGAAATTTGAAAGAAGCAAGCTAAGCAGTCTCTTGAGAACATTACCAAGTAATTCTTAGAGTCGCCCTTGAACACGACACTTTGTCTTTTGCACACATTATAGTCTGTTGAACCTCTGCACTGAGCAAATCCTTTGAGTTTCTTTCACTCCTCTGGTCACTCGATGTAAGTCACAACATCCACTGCATCATTAAGTTTTGGTCCATGTCATGTTTCTGCTGTCATGCCTCAGTGTTCAAGGGAAGTATTCATCTCGTGAGTCAGCCATCACAAATATCTTGTCTCAATACCTGTGTCAGTCCATGTTCATTTAATCTACCAATTACATCTCTATGTCTGTTTCATGTCATTGATGGGGGATACATCAAGGCCCTCCTTCGATGAGCCTATTCCTGTCGACTTCAACACATTATTCATGAATTAGACTTAGAAACCAATTAGTACTTTGGGACCTGCATGCCTCAATGGCAGGCCTCCTCACTTCCGACAGTAGGTTTACATCATTGACCTCTGATCGAATGATTTCATGGATGTTCAACTCCAGCTCATCCATTCACATTCGTTGGAATGTACTAGGGTACCTTGGGAATCATTGACATTAATGGTGATCTCCCTCGTGCTTGTTAGTGGTTTACATCATCGATCGATAATCAAGTGGTTTCTACCATGTTCTACATCAAGACATCTATTCACATGGTTAGATATGTACTACATCGAGATCGGTAAGAAGACCCTGGGTTGAGTGATCAATTTGATATGTACTTTGCCCAGTTTGTGAAGGAGTTTCTCTTGAACAATGACACATATACTGTTACATAGATCCACTTTGTATTGGTCGTGGCTATGTCTTGTCATATCGTAGATCAAATGTGTATTCTTCGTGGCTACGATCAGTTTAGGTCATCAAAGTATAGATCCACACTGTATCCTCGGTGGCTATACCTTTTTATCAATACAATTATGGATGCACAGTGTATTTTATGGTGGCCATATCTTGCAAGTCTTGATCACCCAAGCATAGGTATGCCTGCCTTGGGTTTGAAACATGTCATAATATTTGTTGGATATTTGTGTGCAACTTCTGTCAGGTTCTCCGCGTCTATACCCTTGTTTGAAAGTCTACAAAGCATTTCAGTTATCAGTTCTCATCTTCTAACTTCATACTTTGGGGGGCAATCTATTACACATCAACATTACTCGCTTTGATAAGTGTCGCAAGTGTCGCATGTTGCTCACAAGTGTCGTAAGTGTCAAGCAAAGCATACTGCCATGCTGCCTATGTCATACTTATGAAAACACTAAGGAGACACTTAAAATGCCTCAAACACTTGATTTGAAGGAAGAGGAATGGTTGACTGAAGTTAAGTACCTCTTGCCACCTGAAAGAATCATTGAATATAGATTTTCAGAAGAGAGTGCTCCCCTATATCTCTCTTAGGAGCATTGGCGCTCCCCTATAAAATGTTAGGGAGAATTATAGCACTGAACAACCTTGCAAGAGGAGCGCTATTGATTTTAGGAGTGTTGGCACCCCGCTAAAGCCTACTAGGGAGCGCTATAGCGCTCTGATGGCCCTTTTGAGGGAGCGCTGCCTATTCTGGGCAGGAGTTGGTCTGTTGAGGAGAATAAGGGGAAGATCTTTCAATCTTGGAAGGCAGTTGAATTCGAATTCCTGGTTCATCCATGATCTGAGGGAAGATCCCTTACTCAAGGAGGAAAATCCTCAACTTACCCTAAATATACCTCAAGAGGTTAGGCCTCTTTAAACCTATATAAACAGGCTCTATCATGGTGGAAAGGAGGAAGAATTAGAAGCATGAAACCTATGATCTCATAGGAAACACACAGTGAACTGGAGGAGAGTAATCAGTGAAGTTGTTGTCATCCGGATCATGGATCTTTTGAGAAAGGGTTAGACAAAGGGGATTTGACGAACCTACTGCACTCACATCTACGGTTGTAAGTTACTTCCGTCATTGTTCTCATCAATATGACATGCTTGGCCTGTTTCTTTCTAGTTTGTGTTTGATCTCACATGAACTTGTCTCTAATAGATAGATCTATTTTCAAGATAATGTCAGTAGAGTAGGAAGTGGTTGTACTATTGTTTGTCTACAGGGCTTATCGAGGAGCGAAAGATTGGAGCTCAACTCGGAGCATGCAGGGAAAAATGTCGGTAAAAAGGTACTTCTTTTCTCCTTCCTCCTCATACATCAATTTATATAGATCTAAAAGGAAGTCAGTGTCCATGATAAGCGTCTTTTGTATTAAGAGTTAAGAGTCTAGATCTGAAGAGGAGATCTACCTGTCCGCAGGGAGATTTTCCTTCAATAGTAATACATGTGAAAATATGGATTATATCAATTGCGAGTCCAACCAAAAATTGCGAGTCCAACCAAAAGTACCTAGAATGGTAGGAAAACTAGAATGACATAGTATCTGTCTATGTCTTTGGAATAAATCCATAGTAGTGGATTGTTGCACCTCTACAAACAATTCACACACTACTCCATTAAAAAATGATGATTTTTATATACACTAATCTAATCATATTCATATCATTGCTCTATTAAACTCACCTAGGACCATAGACACTGCATTGTTGGAGTGATGACGCCCTCGCTTGTTGAAGTACACATCGCTTCTGGTGGAGAATGCTTCTCCCCTCGTACTATAGTTACCTGTCATAATCATAGTTAACACATTAATACATCAACAACACTCAATACACCAATTAAAACAAACTAAGAGAAAGTATATCACAACAAACCTATAAAATCACCAACTAGAGAGTTGTCAACCAACTGAGCATGTTCAAAGGGAGGAATATCTCGAGAAGAATCTCCTATATCTATAATAAAACTCACATTGGCATGTAAAGTAATACACATTAAAATATGGATTATATCAATTGCGAGTTCAACCAAAAGTACCTGGAATGGTAAGAAAACTAGAATGACATAGTATTTGTCTATGTCCTTGGAATGAATTCACAGTAGTGGATTGTTGCACCTCTGCAAACAATTCACACACTACTCTGTTAAAAAATGGTGATGTATATATACACTAATCTAATCATATTCATAGCATTGCTCTATTAAATTCACCTGGGACCATAGACACTACATTGTTGGAGCGAGGACACCCTCGCTTGTTGAGGTACACATCGCCTCTGGTGGAGGATGCTTCTCCCCTTGTACTATAGTTACCTTTCATATTCATATTTAACACATTAATACATCAACAAAACTCAATACACCAATTAAAACAAACTAAGAAAAAGTATATCACAACAAACCTGTAAAATCACCAACTAGAGAGTTTTCAACCAGCCAAGCATGGTTGAAGGGAGGAATATCTCCAGAAGAAGCTCCTATATCTATAATAAAACCTACATTAGCATGTAAAGTAATACACATATGAAAATATGTATTATATCAATTGTGAGTCCAACCAAAAGTACCTAGAATGGTAGGAAAACTAGAATGACATAGTATCTGTCTATTTCCTTGGAATGAATCCACAATAGTGGATTGTTGCACTTCTACAAACAATTCACACACTACTCTGTTAAAAAATGGTGATGTCTATATACACTAATCTAAACATATTCATATCATTTCTCTATTAAACTCACCTGGGACCATAGACATTGCATTGTTGGAGTGAGGACGCCCTCGCTTGTTAAGGTACTGAAACTGAAATGGTTCAATGTCACATGCAGGGACATTCAAATCAATTTATAAGACAACAATTTGTTTTCTTCTTTTGTTCTTATTTTTAGGGCTAAGAAAACTCTTCTTCCTCTTTAGAGATGACTCAAAAGCACCCAACCCAAGGGTGTGTTGATTAAGGTTGGTTGTCATTGATGTCAACCCTTGAAGAAAGACCCATAGCACAAAGGTTTGGGTAATGGACCCAATAGTGTTTGATGTAAATATGAATCATTATTTTTTTGTCAT
>JASDQU011507747.1:5945-22429 GCA_032191745.1 Picea mariana
ACCTCATTATTTTAATTTTGGTCAGATTAAAATTTAAAATTAGACTTAAATTTGACATTTTTTCATTTAAAAAAAAATCTTTGCAGTCCGCTTCGTGCTATTCGGATTTCCCTAGACAGTGATGTGTCCTATGAATTTATAGGAAGAACCTCCCACAATGTTTCTTATCAATTACATGAAGCAATCTAACAATGCATTTATAACTACACAATGCATCAGGATGGGGTTGCGCATTACTGATGCTTCTGTCTTAGAAGAGGCATTGTCATGAAAAAAATCCCACTAGTGTGTTTTGGCAATGTAAATGCACCACACATATAATAATCAACATACTGATCCACCTTAATAATGATTTTCAGTGCATTTAATGAGTAATTTAACATCACCACACTAGATAACATAGAGCACTGTACACAATGCTTTCATTTTGATAAAGCGCATCGATGACAGTGCGTATAAAGTATTAAAGGTGCTACAGTGATGGTGCTTATCAAGTATTAAAGGTGCACCAATTACTTTATCACTTTTTTTTGGCAAATATAAATCAATTTTAGTTTTTGATAAATAAAAAATGGTTATATATGTGTGTGTATTTTATAATTTCAATTTGTTATATATGTGTGTGTGTGTGTGTGTGTGTGTGTGTGTGTGTGTGTGTGTGTGTGCCTAAAAATAATTGTATGTGAATTAGAGACGACTACGACGATCACAAGATTAGGAGCAATAGTAGCAAGTTGACATGTACAAATTTTTACATGAGTGTGAGGCCAAAAGAAAAACAATTTAATTGACAAACTAAAAATGCAAACCTCTGCAGTTAAATTTTGTGGAGTTTTTTCTTTAATGCAAAGGTAAAAGTGAAGGTCACTCTTGAGTCACTCTCATAACTTATGGAACAAACTCAATCCTTTGCCACTCCCTCAATGCTCTGGCTCACATCTCCTCCATGGGTCACTCACATTTCTCTAAGATATCGTCCTCGTCATTACTGTAGCCATAATAAATAGCATCAATTCCCTCATAGATTATCTCATACTTAGACCTCCTATAGTTATTTTCTTTAGGGGGGATTATCGAATAGATATTTGATGTTGGGGAAGAGTTTCATAGCCCCAAAGTATCTGTAAACAGGGCCCTTACTGGTGGCACCAATCACTTAATTTTGTTTCCTTTGAAGTTTGTCATCTCATCTCCTACTTTGATATAATTAGGACTGCCAAGATCTATGATCTGAGATTCCCAGTGCCCGATTTTCATGATCAACAAGAAAGGAACCCTGGTGGATGTGATAATTATAATACTCTTTCAACCTCAAGAATGACCTAAGTTCCATATTGTATATTTAATATAATTTAAGAAGAACATTTGAAAAAAAATTGATGATCCATAAGATTTACCAACATACCTTATTGTTGAATATTAAGAATTCCCTTGGCCTCAATGTGCTCCTCCATGATATCCTCACTTGTGTGTTTACCAAGAATCTCATGTTATTGGAAGAGGCACATGGGAAACACTCTCACTCTCGTTGCTACTAGTTTCCAGTGTCCTTCTCTCCCATTTATTTCACCACATCCTCCTCTTCCTCAAACAACTTTGACTTAACGACAATGACCTTCTTTCTCTTGGTTGTCAACTTGGCCTCCCTCTTGACAGACTCGATCCTTTGCCACTCCCCCAGTTTTTTGGGCCACATATCCTCCTCCACAACCGGCTGAACATTCTCTAAGATACCATCCTCGTCATCCCCACATCCATAATAATTGTCTTTAATGCACTTGTAAATGTCATACCTATACCTCCTCTTCTTCACCTCAGGTGGGGAGGCATTATCGAATAGATATTTGAAACCAGGGAGGAATTTCATAGCCCCACTTGTACAATTGGTGTCCAAGAGATATTAAATTCCTCCATGGCATCAAAGAGTTATTCAATAATCCCTCTAAGGAAAATAAGAGGAGTATAGGTATGATATTTACAATCAATTTAACGCCAATTATTATGGCTATAGGGATGACGAAGACAATATCTATTGGGTGTCAATTTTTGACCTTTTTATCATCTCTTTTACCTTTACTTTAACTTGTTCACCTTTCACTTTTGTCCATTTTCACCTCCCTTGATGGAATAATGTGCATGAAATCAGGTATAAGTTGTTATTTGAAAGAAACTCTTAGCTTATCTTATAAATAGTGATTAAAAGATATTTTTGCAATTTACTACTTGAAAATTAGTTATTTATAAACAATAATTAATGGTATTTCTGAGTGATTACATGAATTGGTATTTCAGGTACTTTCCCTTAGTATTAAGAATCAATTCCACTTGGAATTGTTTCAAAGAAGTCTTGAGATGAAGAATTACCTATTTTTCCATCATTTTAGTGTATGAAGCCCAATGGTCCACACTCGGTCAAAATCAACAGGACTACAGGAAATTCACGTGAATTACAAGAAAATTTGCAAAATTCTTAACAAATATAACATTCAACACTAGAAATAAGGGAACAATTAGTCAAAAAATCAAGAATTCAACTCAAAATGATCGAAGAAGATAGTCTCCTTGTTCTATAATGAAGATCTCATCCACAATTTCTCAAGTTAGTTAGATGTAGGAAGACATTTGATTTTCAAAAGAATTGTATAAAGAAAGAAGCAAGGGATCTAAATAGGTTAATAGAGAATGTTGTTATTACCACCTGAGACAGATTTTAATTACTAAAACCTGTGCTTGAAGAGTAATTAATGAAGATTTGATCATTTTTTTGTAAGCATCTTTGTGTTCTCAATTTCTTTAAACAACACACCCTAGGAAGGGACCCCTAGTATGTGTTGTGTTTTCTGTAGTATTGAATTTATTTCCTTTCAGTAATAACGAAGGTTAGAGTCTGTTCTTATTTCTTTTCACAATTTCCTGTGAAGGTGTTCTTATTATGTTTTCCTGTAATTGCAAAGTGACTGTTAACTTTCCACGAGTATGTTTGAATTCATGTAGATTCATAATTCTATATTCATAGTCATGTGTGAATTTCCTTTTCTACAGTACTATTACAGATCTTGATCTCTTTGGGTTTATTGTATGAGTTTTTTTAGATCAAGACATTCAAAGTGTTCAACCTAAATTGAATAATCTTTTGTCTTCAGTGCCATACAAAAACTCCATGAAACATTCCCTAAGGCACTTAAATCTATAATTTCTGGGATAAACAGTTTTTAGTTGTTTAATTTTGATTCAGTTACTCTTAACTCATACATCACAATAATTTATTTGATCATAAGTTCAGTTAACTAAACAAAGTGAGTTATGTAAGAGGCACATTTATAAGGGTAGTGATCAATCTACAGTCTGAGTCTTTACCCTCTTATAGTTAAACTTGAACCGATCAATTGAATAATTTTCACCATATATTTGTGACTTTGGTCAGTTAAATAGGAATTTTTAGGAAAGGTTCAAAGTAAATTATGAACATATTGTGCCCATGTATCACAAGTTTACCTACCCAGATTGATAGTTGAATTTTGACAAACCTACACCACTAGGAAGCCCAATAATATCTTAGAGAAATTCGAGTAGCCCGTGGAGGAGGACATGTGGGCCAACGTGCTGAGGGATTTATTGAGAATCAATTCTGTTAAGAGGGAGGCTAGGTCGATGATTAAGAGAGGGGAGGTCACTGTCGTTAAGACGATCTTGTTCAAGGAAGAGGAGGATGTGGGGGAAGAAATGGGAGAGTGGGACAAGGGAAACCAATGGTAGAAAGAGCGAGAGTTGTTTTCCCATGTGCCCCTTAATAATGAGAAAGAGTTCGAGCACGTGGTTGTGGAGAAGAAGAAATAGGATCTTCTTAGTAAATACATGAGTGAGGATATCAAGGAGGAGCAGGTTGAGGCTAAGGAAATGCTTATCATTTAATGATAAGCTATGTTGGTGAAGCTTATGGAACATCATTTGTTTTTTCAAATGTGCTTATTAAATTCTTTTAAATATACAATATGGTCTTAGGTGATTCTTGAGGTTGACAAAGTATTATAATTAAGACATCCAATAGAGTTATTTTCTTGTTGATCAGACAAAAGGGGCATTAAGAAATTCTGATCATAGAGCATGGTGGTCCTAATTATTCCAAAATGGGGGGCAAGGTTATAGAATTGGAAGGGAATGAAGTTGATGTTACTGGTGCCATTAGCAAGCGCCTTCGTTACACTAGAGACTTTGGAGTTGTGAAATTACTTCTTGACATAAAAGGGCTATTTGATAAGCCCCCCGAAGTGAATAAGAGGAGGTATAGGTATGGGATTTACAAGAGAATTGATGCCAATTATTATGGCTACATGAATGATGAGCATAGTATCTTGGATAAATTTGAGCGGCTTGCGAAGGAGGAGATCTAATCTAGAGTGCCGAGGGAGTGGAAGACGATTGATTCTTTGTGTTAAATTATGAGAGGGACTAAAGAGTGACCTCCATTCTTTCCTCCACAAAGCAAAATATCCACAAAACTTTAATTGCATAGGTTTGCATTTTCACTTTGTCAATTAAATGATTTGTCAATGCATTTTTATGTAAAAACCACATCCCTATGCTATAAATTGTATAAAGCACTGGAAAATTAAGTTACAAAAGAAAAACAATATGTGCATTTATAATCAATGCACCAAAATATACAACGAAAAAATGAGCAGGAATTTCATTTTTTCTAAATGGATGAGTTTATAAATGAAAATCCTAATCATTATTTCATTATTTTTCCAAAATTTAGAGGGGATATTGTTGCAGGAGATATTTACCAACAAATAATTTGGAGTGGGTATATTTTATTGAAAATCCAAATTTGTAAGGTATCATCATAAGTAACATACAAATTTTCAAGGGAGAAATTTCAAGTATGTGATTTCATTCTATTAATCATTTCAATATTTTCCCTATTTGATTCAAACAATTTTTAGTACATTCTAAAAAAAGAGGCTTTCATATTTACATGAAGTGAATATGAGGTGTAATAGATTTCTCCAACTTCTGGACATGTGTTCATCTCGAGAGTGCATGAGAACTCAAAAATCTACAAACCTCTAGTCCTGAAACATTCTCAACCAATGGATGTCAAATATAGGACAAGGTGAAGAAACATGTTCCTTATCTCCTTCCCTAAGAGAGAAATAAATCAATGTGTAAATGAAATATATTCAAGGGCATGTTAGTAGTACCACACCTTAGAGAAAAATATGTACATGTGAGAATCATCTTACTTTGTTCTAAAAAAAAATGAAAATGTAGAGATTAATAAAATGAATCTCACAAAAAATAAAGAGTAAGAAACTTACTATAGTATAAGGATACCCCATGGCATTAGATATTACCTTCACACAACATCTTCAAACTTTTCCCATTCAAGGGAAAATGTACTTAATTATCATCATCTAGATGACTAAGAGAGAAATAATTATTACATGTAAAATATTCAATTTTGTAAGGACCCAACCAAAAAATTTTAGACTTACAATTTTTACCTAACTTTTCATTTCTTTTGTTCCACATGAGAACAAGATCACCTTTCTGAAAACCTCTTTGGGGAGCCTTCTTGACAAATTTTTTATTCATCTTTTCCTGACTCTTTGCTAGATGATCAAAGGCATGTCTTCGATTATCATCAAGATAAATAAACTAGTTGATCTTGTTTTGCACAACTTCTTGATTAGAGGAGAACTACTACACTATCTTGTAAACTAGGATCTTTAGGTGAACTGGCAAGACTACTTCCATCCCATAAATTAACTCAAATAGATTCTTTCCTGTGGAGTATTTATTAGTTATTCTATCATCCCACAGAGAATACTTTAACTTTGTATCTCAACTTTTCTTGTTGTCCCCCAAAATCTTCTTGATAATGATAATTGAATTCTTATTACTTGACTCAACAAAACCATTTACTTAAGAGTAATAGTTGGAGGAGTCAGAAAAGACAATGCCATAGTCGAAACAAAAGGTTGACAAATCTAAATAAATGAAAGCTTTGGCATTTTCGATGATGATATTTTTTGGAACTCCAAAAAAAATGATGACTTTTCTTCCAAAAGATCCATTGCAACTTTATCTGTGGCCCACTTGGTTTGCATGGATTCAACCCACTTCATGAAGTCATTTGTGGCCATGAGAATCCATTTATAACCATTGTTGGAATTGTATTTAAACTCTCTTATAATTTCAATGGCTTGTTGTTGGAAGGGAACTGCCACTACAACTTGTTGCAAAGGGAGAGCATCTAGCTTCTACTTTAATGTGAAGAGATGAGAAGGCTAACAATATCTTACAAATTTGTGGACATATGAAAATAATGTCAACCAATAATAAACACCTCTTAGAAAATTATGAGTAGTGGTTCTTGCTATGTTATTTCCACCACATATCCCCTTATGAACTTCTTAGATTCTTCAGGGTCTACACATATGAGAATCAATCCATCTAGAATTTTCCATCCAAGGCCTTGGTTTATAAAAAAAAAAATTGGATCCATTTAATGTAAACACTCTTTCTTTATGATTTGTTAGGTGATTCATACTTGTAATATTCTTAAGGTAGTAAATTATTTCTGAATACTAGTCATGATGATCCAATTCTTCTAATATGACTGAGATCAAAGGGGATGATCCTTCTTCCATTCCAAGGGAAAATGTGTTTCCTTCTCTCATCATCTGGGCTAATCCTTGGCCCTTTATCAACTTTGTGGGTTTAAATTCCAAATCATATTCTTGAATATTATACACCCACTTTCCTATAGTTCCCAAACAATATTTTGAGCCAAAATATGTTTTACTATGGAGTGGGGAATGTAGGCAATTATCTTTGAGTAACCCACATAGGTCGTAAATTGATTTAGTGACCGAAAAAGAGAATAGGCTTTCTTCTCCATAGTGGAATACTTAAATTCAACATATTTGAGAGATTTACTCATAAAAGCTATAGGTTTCTTTGCACCTTGATAATTTTATGTAACAACACACATACGATGGTATCCTTAGAGGCAAAAGATAAAACTTGGAAATCCTTAAAAAATATAGACTTAATAACACATGGGATTTCATAATGGCCTCCTTGATAGATACAAAATATGGTTTTCTATGTTCATCCCATTTGAAATCGACATCCTTCTTAAACAAATTGGTTAAGGATTTAGCTATTTCAACAAAATTTGGGATAAATATTCATACAAAATTGATCTTGTCGAAAAATGATTGCAAATATTTCTTCCTTTTGGGTAATGGGTTTTCTTTGATACCTTTTATCCTTTTAGAGTCGGCCTTTGCACCTCCTTTGAAAAAATGTGACCAAAAGGATATTTCCTTCAAGAAACCCAAATATCAACTTCTTTGGGTTCATTGATATTCCATATTTGCAACACCTCTCAAATATCTATCTAAGGTGTCGAACATGAGAGTGTATTTCCTTTGAAAACATGGTAAGATAATATTTATAAATCTTGATTATTTTTCCCCTAAGATATCTGAATCCATAATCCATGGCTCTCTGAAATGTGGCACCTACATTGAGTTATCCAAAAGACATCCCTAAATACTCAAAAGTGCCCCTAGGTCTAGTAAAAACAATATTATGTCTACCGTCTTCATTCAACCACACTAGGTTATAACTTAAAAATATATCTAATAAAAATAACATTGTTGACCCTATAATTATTCACAACAAATGTTCCATGTTAGGAAATTGATAATTATCCTTCTCTAACAACACATTTAGATTTATGAAATCAACATAGAGTTTTATCTCACTTGTATTCTTTCTTATCACCACAAGGTTGGAGACCCAAGTTGAATGCCTTGTAGGAGCAATTATCTTAGCTTCAAACAACTTTTGTAATTCTTTTTGAATGAGGGGAGACAACTTTGGGTTGATTTGTCTCAACTTTTGTTAATTTTTTTTGGATCCTTTGTTTAATGGTATCATATGATGGATGATGTATCCCTTATAATGTTTCAAGTCATAATAAGACCAAGTGAAGACATATCTACATTCTCTAATCAAATTCTCAATTTCCCTCCTTTCTTCGCTTGAAGTTCCTTTACCAATTTTTACGATCTTAGGACTTTCTGGGAAACCTATATTAACTTCCACGTACTCATCCGATTTAACCATCTTTTTCTTTTCCTTGTGCATGCCGTGTGTGTAAAATGATATATCCAAAGGTATGATACCAACAAGAACCTTATTATACTTCAACTGCTCCAATATTTCATTCCTTCTTCTCTCTAATCAATCTTGTTTTCAAAAAATATTGAAGTTTCTTCATAAATCTTATGAATTGAGCATCGTTATCAAAATCCTACCAGTGCTCATTATTGTTGAAAACATAAGGTATAAACACTATCTCTAACTTCCCACCTTCCAATAAATCTTTACATGGTTGAAGAGTTGAAATGAATTCAACCAAAACATCATCTTTGTCATTAAACATTCTAGGTTCAACTTCTAAGGAAAACACATCAAACCATTCCATGGTATCCTACACAACATTTCTATATCTTTTGAATCTATAATTCTTGCATGAAAATTGATTCTTAACTTGTAGGATCACTATATTAGAGTCACTCTGGATCTTCTTAATATTAATTCCCATATCCTTAGACATATTCAATCCAAGCAAAAGTGCTTCATTTTCAATGATTTTGTTCGTTGCTTCAAATTCTAAGTGAAAGGCATAGCATAAGGTGTCACCTTGAGGGAATGTAAAAACAATTCCTACGTCAGACCCTATTCTAGACTTCGTCGCTTCTATGGAATTGTCCTTAACTTGTTGCATATTTTCTTGGGACAAGTGGAACTTTTTTCTTCCATCAGACACATTATTACAAGAATCCATATATCCATTATCACTTTGAAAACTCTCCTTCATTAATTCAATATATATGGCACAAGTCTTTTCATCATCGAAACTATCACAAGATTGAAAATAGAAAAGAACATCATGGTCAAGAATATTAGTTGGCTCCAAAGTTGAAGGAGGTATTTCATTTGGAGGAGGGATTCAATACCCATTTCTAGAAGGAAACTTGCTTTGTTATTGATTTCTATCAAGATGAACGAGTTTGTTTTGCAATGCATTCGTTGTTTTCATGAAATTCATCTCTAACCTTTTCATTGCCTCCAAGATGGTAGTAAAAGGATAATGAGTTGGATCAACAATATGAAAATCATTGGGTTTGAATTGGATCTAGCTCTAGGAAGGATTAATATATCCATTTTTCCTGATAGGGTCCAATTGTCATCCAAAATATTAGCCTTCTTATTAGCTTCCATCAAATCATTAGGTTTGCATTCATTTATAAATAGACTAAATTGGAATTGGAAAGAATTTGGGTAATACAATCTCGAGGTTTTCTCATGGACATAATATGTTTATATGAACTTACAATCTACAATACAAGAATTTGAAATACATATTCTAATAGTTTATGCTTTTCCATATTTCCTCATCACCCACTACTAAGTTGATATCGTCTCGAAATCCCTCATAAATATCCATATCCATACATATATTTATCTTTGAAATATTGATCTAAAAATCCTTAGATGTCAAATTAGTTCTTAATCTTACATTAACTTCCAACTTGATTCAAAAATTATGATCGTCTTGACTATTTACAAATAAACATGTGAAAACACTTATTTATCCATAAACATCATTAACTGATAATAAATTGTGGAAATAAAAATGAAAACATGGAGAGAAATATTAACAACTAAGATCAAGTCACATTACACAAGTTGATAATGAAGTTCACCCATCTTGGGCTATTTCTTTGGGTCCTCTTCCAAATGAGAATCCACTCTATTAATGCTCAAATATGCTTCTTTCACAATGACCTTCTGATCTATTCCTCAAACAAAAAATTCATCATAACCAAAATGAATCTGTTCTAAGTTCTTGGCACAAAATCCCATGTCTTACAATGGAGAAATGGCTTGTTTTATATTGGGGAATTCAATAGTTCAAATCCCACCAAACCCCCTATATGGTTGGATGGGAATTAATCCAAATTTTAATTACAATATCGTTGGTTTTTCTAAACAATGGGCACATGTGGCGCAATGGTTATGTTAATTCATTGGTAGGTATCTAGGGTGGAGGTTGTAGTTTCAAGCCCCACGACCTCCCCTTTTTGCAGATTGTTATAAAAATATAAATTTAAATAATATATTCTTGCAATCTATTACAAAACCTACCATGTGGCCTAGTGGTAAGGAATTTTATTATCAAGTTGGAGGTTATGGGTTGGATTCCCTTTCGATCCAACAAACTTTTGATACACTTCAGAACAACTGGATTAATAGGAGAGTTCCACATGGCACTCTTTGATTGGTCCATGCCACCTCGACCATACACCTGTAGGTTTCCTTTTCAGTATGCCACGTCACCTAGACCGTACATATGTTAGCTACCAGTCACCGGTCTAGTCACCTGCCATGTCAACACCTATTGTACATGCCACCTATCACTTGACGTACTACCTTGTTTCATTATTCTTTACTGCCAAGTTTCATCCTTTTAGTGACGCCACATGGAATACATACAGTGTCCAGACAATCCACGTGTCATCATTCCATGTGTTACCCTTTGGTGATTCCACGTGTCCATATGTGATGTTTCCATGTCATCTAACCATACCATCCATACCACCACGTGGTAGCCTGTCCTTTTCTATTTTGCCCTATTTTTTCTAATTTACTTGAAAAGGTCATAACTTCCTCATACAATGTCTGTTTGAGACTATTCTAATTGAGTTTGAAATATCTCATCGATCTCTACGCAATGAATTCATTCTAATAAGCATTTGATACTATCAATTTTTGAGCGTTTCAGATCCTCTTGGTTCACACCTCCCCACTAAAGAACTTTTGGACCTCCAAAAGTATGGATTACTCAGAAATGAAGTCAGAGTACTTTCTCCTCACTTGTTCAGTATAATCATCCATCTAGCTTGGATTATGAGCAGCTGGCTCATCACAACAATAATGAAAACTAAAAAAACATTGTTTATTAAGTTAATGATTCCCTCCAATTCATAAACTCTTCCATCCATTGTTGAAACTACTAACCATACTCCATTGAATAGCATAAAAATGAACAACAAAACTGAATATACAGATGATAAAGAGAATGAAACACCAACATATTTTTCCTTCTTAACAAGAACATGATCAAGCCAAGGACCTATTTTACTTTCAACTGTAGGTTCTAATGTGGATCCTGGATAGTAGCATTAACTATCATTTTCACGTTCCCTGTAGTGAAAACATTCATATTAGTATTCATCTAATGAACTCTCATAATGAACTCAATCCCATGTTTGAAAATATGATACTTTTTCTATTCCCTGTAGAGAATGGTCTTTCTATCATACAAGTATGGACTTCCCAAAACCATCCTGCAAATGTCAATTGGAACCACATCTAACTCTACTTCATCAATGAAACTGACTGTGATCGCAAACCATAACTTACATTGCGTAGCTACCTATAATTTATCATTATCTTAAATCCAACCCAAAGGATACAACATCAGATGAGGCTTAGTTTCCAATCCAAAATTATTAACAATTTTCTCTGAAATATGATTTACTTGTGATCCACTATCAACGTGTGTATCAATCTTAGTATGATTTGAGATAGCTCGTAAATGAAACAATTCATTTATTTTTCTTCCATCAGGGATTACTTTAGCATTTGAAGAAGAATTATGTGAAATGAAAATAACAATAAATGGTTTACCTTTGATTCCTATAGTTGTAACCTTCATTTCATCCTCAGAATCTGATCCAAGATCCTAAACTATGGTCGTGGTATTCTTTTTAACCTTCCTAGGATGAACTCACTTTGGCTTCATTTTTGGATGCAACTTCCAACAATGTTTCTCATCATGTACTTTCTTCTCACAGTGAGAACATGTAGGATTCTTCTACTCATTGTTTATCACTATAATTGTCTTTTTACTCTTCTCTTTTTCCTTCAACTGCTTCTCGAATTCATGTGGCTTCTTATCCTTGAACACATACTTTCCCTTGCTAGCTTCAATATGAGTAGCTTGTACTGAAACTTCATCAATATTAGTAGGATTAAACATCAATATAGTATGCCAAAGGTAGGAATGCAAACCACCAATATACTTTAGAAGAGTTTCAACAGTATGTAATGGAATTCCAAAAGACATTACCTTCCTCTTAAATTCTTGTGTATAAACATGAACATTTTTCCCTTTTGCTTGTCTCAAATGTTTCCAAACAATCATTGATTTTTTCATATCAACTAATGGATACAATTTATTTCTTAATGCAACAGTGAATTCAATCCAGGAAGAAATGATCTAACCATGTTGAATACGATCATCTTGTGTTCGACTCTCCCACCATTTCAAAGTTGTGTCGCTCGGGAGAAGAGTAGCCAACTGTATCCTTGCAGTGTCATTTATGATTTTTTGTACCCTGCAATATACTTCAATTTGTTTGAAACAATTATCCAACTTCTCTACATTCAAATCTCCATCATAAATAGGAAAATCAAACTTTACATGTAGCTTTAACAAAGGAAAATATTGAGAATGAGAATATTTCTTAGAATGATTTTTCCTCTTATGAATAGAATGTTCACTTCATCGGAAGATGATGATGATGAGGAGGAGGAGGAGGAGGGTGAAAGGAACTTTCGAGGTTCTTCACCTTCTCCTTCTCCTTTAACTGCTTTAGTTTTTAGTTCTCATTTTTTACAGTTAGTATGAGGGAGATGTGTAATTCCTTCAGTAATTAACATGGACTTGAAACTTGACATTTAAAAAAATATTAATAACAAAAAAATATTTCAATGTCTACCATAAATAAAATATTTCAATATCCATGTTAAACAAAATAATTCTATATCAACTCTATAGAGAAAGAGATGGAGTAATTAAAAGTAAAAAAATATATATATAGAGAGAGAAAGAGATAAAGTATTTGAATTGTTTAAGTTTTTTCCAAATTTTCACATCCACATATGTTTGTTGAAAAAACACACATCCATTATTAACATGTGTGTACTTATTGTTGTAAAAAAAATAAATGTTCTCTATCATATCAAATTTATTAGATCTAAATATGAGTCGTTTAGATAACATTTTGCTAGCCACTATTTGTCTAGGATATTGTTAGAGTTATTCATCCTTGTAGCATTGTTAACATGGTTTCTACAGACAATATCTTTATGATAAGCTAGTCTATCCTTCTAACTCAAATGTATGTAAATTTATTTGGATCATGTTTTTATATTTAAAAAATGATGTTATGTCGTATGCTTCCTTCACCAATTCTCCTTCTCCATGATATTTTGTAATTTCTATTTTTTTTTGTTTGTTAATTTGTGCGGGACATGTTGGCTATGCGATTAACCTGTGGCTTGAGAAACCGTGACTCAGGGGCATCTAAGCTGTCAAAATCACTCGGGGATCGCACCCGTCCTGAGCCACACCAACCCTTAACATGGTTGGATTTTTTGTCCCTGTAGGTTTCGAACCGATGACTTTAACATCACGGAGTGGCTTAACAACACACTCCGTCACCGACTGTCCTACACCTTGGGGACGATATTTTGTAATTTCTATTTCTATACATTTTTAATCACATTTGATATATATATATATAGAAACTTAGTTTCTTTTACACATCAAAATTACTCACTTCGATAGTGTTGCAAGTGTCGTCATTACAAGTGTCACAAGTGTCGCATTTTTCTCACAAGTGTCGCAAGTGTCAGGGAAGCATACTGCCATGATGCCTATGTCGTGCCTATAACGACATGAGAAGGAAACTTACAACACCTCAAACATTTGATTTGGAAGAGGAGAAATGAGTCAGCAGGCTTGCAAACCTTTTGCCATTTGAAAGCACCTCAAAAACTGAGTTTTTGGAGGGGAGCACTCCCCCTTACACTATCTTAGAGCGCCGACGCTCCCCCTTACACTGTCAAGGAGCGTTATAAAGCTCCCCTGGCCCTTTTGAGGGAGCGTTATAGATTTTGAGAGTGTTGGCGCCCCCCTAAATCCTACTAGGGAGCGCTACAACGCTCTGATGGCCCTTTTGAGGGAACGCTACCTATTCTAGGCAGTTGTTAAGATGTTGAGATGAATGGGGAAAGAATCCTTTCATTCTTGGAAGAAATTTGGATTCAAATCCCTAGTCCAGCCATGATCTTAGGGCAGATCCTCATATGAAGGAGGCAAATCCCCAACTTCCCCAAGGATATCTCAAGTGGTTAGAGCCTCTCTAAGGCTATATAAGAAATCTTTCTAATGGTGAAAGGGGATTGGAAATGGAGAATTACACCAAACTTATGATCTCATAAGTGGTGCTAGAACATAGCTGATTGGGAAAGAATTGCTAGCATGAAACCTATGATCTCATAGGAAACACACAGTCAGCCAAAGGAGAGTGATCAGTGAAGCTGTTGTTATCCAGGTTGTGTATATTTCGGGCAAGGGTTAGACGAAGGGGACTTGATGAAGCTGTCGCATTCGCATCTACGATTGTAAGCACTGTTGTCGTTATTCTCATCAATATGATATGCTTGGCCTGTTTCTTTTTCGTTTGTGTCTAATGTTACATGAACTTATAATTGATAGATAGATCTGTTTTCAAGATAATATCAATAGAGTAGGAAGTGGTCGTATCTTGTTTGTCTACAGAACTCAGCGAGGAGCAAAGGATCGGAGCGCAACTCGGAGCGTGCAGGGACAAACGTCGATAAAGAGGTACTTCTGTTCTCCTTCCTTCTCATGTGTTAGTTTATATAGATTTGAAAGGAAGTCAGTGTCCACGTTAAGCATTTTCTGTCTTAGAGTTAGGGTCAAGCTCTTAGAGGCAATCTACCTGTCCGCAGGGAGATTTTCCTACAACAGAAACTGGCGACTACAATGGGGAGATAGCCTCAAATCGAAACTTCTTATTTTGATTTCTCCTCATTGACCTAGTTCTACCCCTTGATTGTTTCAGACCTGGTTCACTCCTCTTTTGAGTGGTTTCATGAGCTGATTGGCTCCCTACCCCATCATACTTAGCTTAATTGTCAAAATTGAATTGCAATTTTTTGAATTTTTTGACATTTCTGGGATTTTTTGAACCTGGCGCCCCTGTCCCTGTGCTAACAGAGTGCCAACGCTCCCTAATAGCTTTGCACAGAGTGTTATAATGCTCCTTGCCTTTGGTAACAAAGCACCAGCCCTCCTTTGGCCAATAAACCTTTAGAATTGCTTTTTATGGGTTTTGCCTCTGTGTCTCTTCTGCTGGGTAACCTTGTGAGTCAATGCTTCTTCTCTTCCAGCCTTGAAATCTATCGTTTTGAAGAAAGGACATCTTACTATTTGGATTTTGTAGCCTTCTTCACTATTGTTATTGAGTTTTTCTATTGTTTGGAGTCCAAGACCCACACATCGTCTTTCTCTCTGTTTAACCGAGTAAAAACCCTGGTGAAGGTCATCAAAGACCTACAGATCTCTTTATCTTGATTTTAGTCGAGGTCATTGTTCTTCAACTTTTTATTTTTTGGGTTTGAAGTTTGTTTTTTCTTTGATTGATTCTTTTCTTTCGCTTTTCATTTTGATTGCAACGAAAGGGTGTATTGTTTGTATGACTTTTGCTTGTGCTAGTTTGATTTTCATTCATACAAAATGATAATTAGCAAGACGAGCATTGGGTTGAATTAATCATTATTCATATGAAAACAATAAAAGGCATCTTCATGATTGATTGTGCATGTTAGAAGGCATCTCAAAAGTTTAGCATCACATCAGGATTTGATTGGAGAAAACTTGTTTGAGGACACCCCTTATTAGTGCTTGTTAGTGAAAAAAAACTATCTCTCTCTCCCTTAGATAGATGTTCATCGAAAATAAATTAATGCTTATCATCTTTGATGCATTTTTGGGACTGAGTCATAATTCCATTCGTTTCACTTCCATGCACCCTTTTTGCGCAAAGAACAGCCATAAAATCAATGCTAATTAAAAATTATTTAGAACTTTTTCTTTTCTAGGATCCTCCACCAACAGTAGACTAGGCTTAGTACTTTGTATTAGGCTGTGAGCATAACTCTCCAAAGTTTCCAAAACAAACAGTAGCATCCTGAGTTAGGGAGAGTCAAATCCAATCATCATATAAGTCTGCCTGGGATCCCCCTCTCACACAGGGGTTACACACAAGGTCACATTCAGGTGAGCTACGGGGACTAACCCTCCGTGGTTTAACTGATTGTGGTGGTCAGCTCGTATTATGGGGATCGCTTCAAGGTAAATCCACAATTACTGCATGGAAGCCTTTTAGTTGATTTTGGGCTCGATACCCTGCCCGTACATTCAGATCAGACTGTCGACTGTTCCCGCCCAGGGGCTGACTGCGAATTGGTAACCTTAGTGGCCATAATATTTAGGGTCTTACACAAGGTGACGGTGACGG